>JBBPBX010003952.1:63027-79461 GCA_038048925.1 Garcialebias charrua
GGGTTGTGAGATCACAGGGTCGTTTAAAGTGTGTTCTGTTAAAAAGTTAGGAACAATTGGTATCGTAACTGCAATTAACAGTTATTTAAATGAAAAATACATTTGATTCTAACCAGATGGACGAGCACTGAGTGAAGCCATGAAACAGTGGGCTGCTGCCAACTTCAAATCAAATCCAATTACATCATTATCAAGTGAACAGAGATATTTGTAAAACCAAAATATAGAACCAGTTTGAAGGGACGGTCAACCTCAATCAGGGGGATTGGATTGTGGCATGGTCCGAAGAATGAAGTTAAAAATGCAAAATCAATGTTTACATTTAAGAAAATGATCAAAACTGAATTACTGCAAAAATATATATGAAATAGTGTAACGTGTGTTGTATTGTAGTTCGATAATTATAGGGAGTTGTTCTTTTTTTGTTTTGTTCTGTTACTTGTAGATGATTGTTGTTTGAATTGATTGTTTGAATAAGGGGGCAGATATAATAAGATTTTTTTCTTCCTTCTGCTACCCTTCATTTTATATTTTAAATTGTATTCGTCTCATATGGGATAGTTTTGTGTTGTATTTTAAAATGAATAAATTTGTATTTAAAAAAATAGTTATTTAAATGAAAAATACATTTGATTCTAACCAGATGGACGAGCACTGAGTGAAGCCCTGAAACAGTGGGCTGCTGCCAACTTAAAATCAAATCCAATTACATCATTATCAATATTGAATTATTATGAGTACTCCTGCAGGGAGTGCTCCGTGCTGCACCAGACGTGCTCCAGTTAGTTGATGTTCCCACTGTTAACACTTCAAATAATGGGATTACATGTAAATAAGCATGTAATGAAAGTCTCAGCAGTTTAAAAGTTTATAATTTCCATGAGCTGCTATGAAACGTGTGGAGACTGGAGTTGTTTCAAGATGGCAGCCGTCCACTTTAGACTTGGTCCCGCTCAGACCACCCTTCAAACAATGATTTTAATATGTTGCAGCAAACTGTGAACAGCATTCACGAGGAGTTTCTAAATTGTGTAGAAATGTCCCTGAATCTCCTTTTTGTTTTTAATCTTTTTATTTTTGCTGTGCAGAACAGTGCATATTTGTGACTCGACACTGTGGTCATCATCAGGCATCAAGCAGTGGAAGAAAAACAAACGTAACTGTTGTGTGTGGTGCAGAGCCTCCTTTCAGCTTCACAGAGGTTTCCTCATGACACCTTATTGTTGGACAGGTGTACCACCCATCCCAGTTAAGACCCCCACACCTGCCACTGTTCCTGTAGTGGGTCACACAGGCTGAATGTCTGATGCCACTCAGGACTTGCACTCTGCCTTTAACTGATGAGTAAAAATAAATAAATAAAAAGATGAAAAGTGACATTTTACCACTGCCAGATAAGAAATGCATGGTGCCCTGCAGGTGTACTGCAGTAAATGCTCTGAGATGAGGTGGGCAGTGTGTGCATGATCTAGTAAACAGTTTTCCAAGAAGTAGTGACATGCAGCCACACCGCTTGCTGGTGACTTGCTCACAAACACTAAGAACTCGGAGTGAATCTGAAAAATGTGCTTTCCCCCCACAATTTTCTACAAAATGTTTATACTCGTCAACTGGTCCCCATCAGGTGCAGTCAAGTGAGATACTGGCTTTACATGAATGGTTTGGTCAGAAGTCTCTAAACTGAGGTTGTTTCCAGAGCTTACTGCAACAGGTAAGATGTTAAATTTTCAGAATTTTACACAATCTCTTTCCCATTAAAAAAAAAACAACAACAAAAAACGTAGAATATATGAGGCAGCTGTAAATGTTTGTTGTTCAGGCTGAAGGGCGTGAATGAGCTGAGGTCAAGAGCAGAATAACAGATCAGAGCTGAAATTTAACCCCGAGGTCGTTGTTTTATGTTTTCACAGGAGAAATGAGTCGCAGACTGAAATGCTCATATTTGTTAGTCTAATTAAACCTCCCAAACACCCAAGTCTGAATTATGTAAATTTTTGCTGTTTTTACAGTTATTTAAACGTTTCAAGGGAGCTTCCTCTGCTTGTTGTGTGAGTATCGACTGCAATCCCTACGTCGTCATACATTCATAACACAGAACTCAACACAGCCCTTCAATCAGTCCAGAGATTTATATTCATGGTGTAAAACGTCTGCTTACTTTCTTCACAGTTCAATAAAAAGTGAAGTACATTCTAATCGCTTTATTCTCTGGGTGATTGAATTTTATTGTTTCAATCCTCGTAACGCCTCTCCTTTAGTACAGCAGCAGCACAAAACTGTAGGACGTGTGTGAATGTGGACTGGAAGCAACAAAAATAAACGTTCTGGAACACAATACAGGTAGTCCTCGGGTTACGACGTTTCAGGGTTACGACGCATCTTCCTTTTACTGTGCAGCCTTTTTTCAAGTTACGCAGCGGCCGCTGTGGCGGAAGAATACAGCATTGTACTGTAAGCGGTGCAGCGGCGGAGGGATACAGAGGTGGAGGGATGCACAGGCGGAAGGATACACAGGCGGAAGGATACAAAGGCAGAGGGATACACAGGCGGAGAAATACAGAGGCGGAGGGATACAGAGGCAGAGGGATACACAGGCGGAGGGATACAGAGGCGGAGGAATACAGAGGCGGAGGAATATGTTACGTACTGTAAACGCTCTGGACCGAGGTTGACAGTGGTTTACGTCGTAAATGGAATACGGAATACAGCGGATGGACAGAGGAATACAACGTCACCAGCATCCCAGTAGGTCATTTACTCTTTTTTCCCTTCATTATGGCTCCCAAACTTGTGTGTTTTTTGATAAGTTTGTAGGGTACTGTGTTAGGACAGGCTAAGTGCTTGGTAATACAGCAATGTACACGTATATGGTGCAGTATGTACGTATATTTTGACTTATCGGTTTACGCCGCCGCATAGGAACAGATCTACGTCGTAAGTCGAGGACTACCTGTAGTTTGAAATGCTCATATTTGAGAGCAGCTGCATCAAACGTGTGTTGAGTCTGAGCAGAGGTTCATTTCTGGATCATGTTGTTTCTTACCAGGAGGGCCGGGTGGTCCTCGAGGACCCTGACTCCCAACACCTGGACTCCCCCTGTCTCCCTTCGCTCCTGGTAAACCTGTAGATGCAGAGTTCAAAGAAAATGAGACAAATCTGTCACGTTTAGTTTTTCAGGAGCTTACACAGCGCCTAACACTGTGTTTGGATTTTACTGGCAGTCTTTAATTAAATGTAGTTTTTTTCTTTTCGGCTGCTCCCTGCTTCTGGGGTTGCCACAGCGAGCTAACGTAAACTAAGACTTAGAAATTGTTTTTACGCCGGATGCCCTTCCTGACACAACCACAGACCACTGAGCTAACACAGCCCTCTGTGAGGACAAATGAGGGTGGAGTCAGGGGTGGATGCTTCACCTTTTTTCACCACATTTTGATTAAATTATGATTTAAGGTATTTAAATATATAAAATATGGGTTCAATTTAAGATGGAGGAGGATGACTCAGTGTGGCAACCCCTGAAGAGGGAAAAGATTTTGATTTTTAACAAAACTTCATTTGCACAATACGTTAACACAACAGTGCTAAACAAACGTGAACAGGACAAGCTTAAAGTGTATCTTTCACTTTAAACACATGTAGTTGCCTTTTCAACACAACATGTCTAAAACTCCAATTTTCATCAAAAATATGGATCATATCTCAAAATAAAATGTGCTACTACTACCTTTTTTGTCTTCCCTCGCTACTCTGTCTAAAAATAGTGCCCTCAGCGGTAAACCGGAAGTGACATCACAGGAGGGGAACGTTCGTGCTTTAGCTAAGAAAGATATGGGATCGCACCAGGAGGAGGCGACAGATTACAAAGTTGTTTTGACATAAGTATGTCATCTCTGACTATTACATCAAATATCTAGCCAAATAACTTCTAGATATATACTACCTAAAGCTAAAAATGGTTTATATTTATATATAGCCTAAATATAGAGATACAGCATTAATTACACCACTGATGGATTTAACTACATTAGCCTAATCTTTAGCTCCCTAAACAATTTTTTTTCGCTCCTAAACCACTCAGTGGATATTTTTTCTGCTGCCAGACAGTAATTATATGGGTTTTATTTACAAACTGATGACCTGTAGAAGACATTTGAGATAAAATTCGATTTTTTATTCATTTTTTTAAGACGCAACCGTGTCGACCTAGCTTCGGTTTAGCTCTGTGTATTTCGTAATTTATAGCTCCGAAACCACTCGGTGGATATTTTTTCTGCTTCCAGAGTGTAATTATATGGGTTTTATTTACAAACTGATGACCTAGAAGACATTTGAGATAAATTTCGATTTTTTATTCATTTTTTAAGACGCAACCGTGTCGAGCTAGCTTTGGTTTAGCTCTGTGTATATCGTAATTTATAGTTCCTAAACCACTTTCAACCATTTCAACCAAAAATTAAATAAATAATATTCTTGTCCTTACTTCTGAAGCCCATCCTGTGTTTGTTCAGGTCGCTGTCGTTGTAATCCTCCTGACGGAAGTGCGCACTACAAATCACGGAGTTGGTCGTGACGCTTATGTTTGTGAAATCCTGCCTTTTCAACCGGACAAACCTCACCCAAGCCCTGAAAGCTGGGGTTTCTTGGTGCAGGAAATCGATGTCCAGACAAACTGGAGTTCGAACAACCCCCGCACACACAAATATTAACCATTATTGGACCTCTTTCGCTTCAATACAATTCAATACAATACAACAACTTCCGACTACAGTACTTTGCCTCCTCCGCCTACGTCACGTGACTCCAAAACCTCACGTTTTTTTTAGACTCAGCGTTTTAGAGTCAGAGTCAGAGTCAGAGTCAGAGTCAGAGAGTCTTTATTGTCATTTGCACCGCATGTGGTACATGAGATGAAAACGAGATTATGTACACGAGGTCCCAGTTACATCCAACAACAAATGAAAGAGAAAAACAGTAATAACATCTAGAACTAACTAAGAAAAACATCAACTAGTAATACACTAAGCCTAATATAGTGGGAATAAACAGCAGCACGAACATGAGTTTGTATGAGCAGATGGTCACAGATGAACACAGCAACAAGAAAACAGATCAGCATCAGCATGATGTGATATTTTGCAGTGTTTTTTATTTTATTTTTATTTATTCATGAGTCTAACAGCCTCAGGGTAGAAGCTGTTCCTCAGTCTAGTGGTTCTACATTTGATGCTCCTCAACCTCCGTCCTGAGGGGAGTGGGGCAAAGAGTGAGTGTGCTGGGTGAGTGAGGTCTTTCATGATGCAGGTGGCTCTTTTCCTGCATCTGGAGGTGTAAATGTCTGTGATGGTGGGGAGACTGACTCCAACAGACTTCTGTGCAGCCTTCACCACTCTCTGTAGAGCTTTCCTCTCTTCAACTGTGCAGCCTCCATGCCACACGTTGATGCTGGAGCACAGGATGCTCTCCACTGCACACCTGTAGAACGAGGTGAGGACTGGGCTGCTCAGACCAGCTCGTCTCAGCCGTCTGAGGAAGTAGAGTCTCTGATGACCTTTCTTGATCAGGCTGGTGGTTTACCCCTGATTTGTAGCTCTTAGGCTCTTGCTATTAATTTGGAAAGCAGGGAGGATTACCAAAATTACTGTATTACCTCTAAATATTATTTTTCTGCCCCTAAAACTAACATCAAACATGCCCTTTAACATAAAATATTTACACGAAGAGCTTGTTGTATTGTAGTTGTCCCTGATCAGAAATGGTGCATAGAGCCTTCTTAAATCCCCACAGTTTCACAAAGTCCTCCAAGTGTCCGGTGTCTCTGTGGAAGCAAAACTCCAACACCAGTCTGGCCTTGATGTTGCACTTCCACAGAGCCACTGCATCAAGTTGGGGTCCAGCCTGCAGTTTGTCCCCGCGAGACAAGTAAACAGCCAATTTTTGCTTGGGCCACTAAAAAGTTTAAAGTTTGGGATTTAAACGTAGTGGCTTTGCTATAATGTACTCCATTAATAAAAACAGATTTGGTGAAAACTGTGTCAAAAAGGCTAAAAATCCTTGTCATTAAATTAAACAGAGCAGTCAATTATAAGCAAAAGAAGAAAATACTGGTTCATCTTGTGCTTTGATATGTACTGTATTTAAAAGCAGTTGATAAACTTTTAAAATCAGTAAAATTCTTTTTTTCAGTCAGGAATCTTGCTGCTGACAGGTGGAGGCACACAATAATGTTTTTGCCTGCTGTCTTTTTGTGTGTGAGACTAAAATATCTTGTGAGTTAACAAATTTTAATGAAACATTCAGGAAACATTTATTGGATGGACATCACACTGATTCAGGATGACTTCCCTGAATTTTATGATCTTTGAAAAAAAAAAAAAATACAAAAAAACACAGAGAGCATTCACAACACGTCCAGAATGGACGCTTGAGGCTGAGCGTGACATTGCATGAGATTATGTACGTCGCTGTTCCCTTTCAGTTCGGTCTCTCGGTGCAACATACTTGCTATGGGAATTGCGCCCCCGCGCGATTACCTGAAGGAATACATTCACGCCTTTACGGCAGGGGCGTCAGAGGCTCCGCCCTCTGTGCATTTAAGCGACCGACGCCTGTCCATCTTTCTCTTTTTGCCCTTCACCTCGCTGAAACACCTGAACATCGCGGGACCTCTCTGTTGTCGCGTCGCTTGATTGAGGTGAGCTTGCTCCCTACACTGAGCGTACAGAGACAATTTTCCTGCGTACTGCTGGGCTGGCGAAAGCTAGTCCAGCATTTTTCTACTTACCCAAAGTTTTTCTTCTCTCCCGCAGCTTCGCTCGACGACGCTAACTGCGTCACAACCTTCTGCTAATCTACTAGCAGTCTACTAGCGATAGCAAGACGACGGAGAAGACGGCTTCAAACAAAAGGAAACTAGGACCAACTCCTACTCTTCTCGTCTCCGGACATGGCTCCCGAGAAGGGAAAGCGGAGGACAAGGAAGAAGAAAACCAGGACGACGAGTCCTCGCTCGCGCCCATGCCCCAGCGGTTGCGGCTACTCCCTCTCGGCGACGGACACCCACGAGGCCTGTCCTGTCTGCCTAGGGATCCTGCACGCGAGGAAGGCGCTGGAATCCCCCGACTCCTGCCCCCACTGTCGTCGAATGACGGCCACAGTGAGGAAACGCACACGGACACGCTGGCCAAGTCTATGGCAAGGACCGCGGCGATGAAGGTCGCACGTCGCACTAACCTGCCAGCTCCAGAACCGGAGCCTGAAAACGTGGACCTGGAGTACAGTGGCCGGGTCGGGGAAGACAACGCGTCAGACTCCTCACTTGCTGTCGAAGACTCGACGCCAGAAGTGTCCGACATAGACGCCGAATACGGTGACAAGGGAGAAATTGTTCATTCCTCCCAGAACCTGGCGCAGAACCTTCCGGAACCGGACTTGTCTGTACCTGCCCTGTTCGACCTGTGCCATAGGGCCGCTGACGCCCTGCAGGTCACGTGGCCGGACCCCACGCCTCGCCAACAGGCTATGAGGCTGGCGGGAAACTACTTCTACGCGAAGCAACCGACAACGTCGCAGAAAATGCCAATTTTTCCGGACTTTCTAACGGAACTCAAACGCTCCTGGGCGGAACCCAGGGCTCCCATCATGCTGCCATTGTCCCGACTCTTGGATGTCGCGGGAATGGAGGCTCTGGGTCTTGCCAGCGCACCCCCGATAGAGGAGTCTCTGGCGGCTCACCTGGCCCCCACAGCCATGGGGATGAAACCAACGCTGCCCAGCAAAGCCTGTCGCGCTTCGGAGAAACAACTCGAGAAGTGCTACAAGGCCCAAGGCCTCGCGGCTCGCGCAATGAATACGTCGAGCATGGTACAGGCCTACCTGGTGGAAAAACTACAGGATATCCAGGTAACAAAGGACGAGCAAGCCACAACCAAGGCCATAGAGGAGGCCTGCCATGCCTCTGACCTCGTGCTCAGCATGATGGGGACAGTAGCTATTTCCCAGGGCAAAGCAATGGCAGAAATAGTTGTCGCCCAGAACCATCTCTGGCTAACACTGTCGGACCTCCTGGAAAACCAGAGGTCCACCTTCCTACAGCACCCGATCGAGTCGACGGGACTCTTCGGAAGAGCCCTGGAACATGTTCAGACAAGGCTGGAACAAGCACGCAAACAAGCGGATGCCCTCCGCGAGGGTTTGCCAAGGAAAAAATTTGCCCCACCAATGGAAAACACGCGTGGTCTCCCACGAAAGAGACCCGCTGGGGACTGTGAGGCTTCGCAGTACCGTCCGAGTGCTGCTTCGACCTCTTCCTACGGAAACCAGTTCCGGACCTGATGAACCAGGACGAACTGATAATTTTACAGGTTCGCCCGCCCACGAGGTACGGGAACCTAACTTTCTGATCCCAGTCTCTGCTCGTAGAAAACCACGAGGAGCTGGTGACATGTGTGCGCGCACCAAACATGACTCGCCTACTGTATATGTAAACAAAACAGACACTGTTTCAGACATGTACAAAAATAAAAGTACCAATGCACAGACTGCCCTGGTTCTTGACTCGAGTCCCATTTTTATAAAACCCAGACCTCACGGTCGAACTATGAACCACAGCAAGATATGCAAGATTCGCCGGAGACGGCCTGATCTCGCAATATCTTCTGTTGGGCCGAGCAACCTGCTCGAAAAGGCCCGAGAGTGGTCAAAGGTCACCCCCTTCAACCTGAAACACGAGGAGCAGCAATTCAACATGTCATCCAGGCTCAGTGTGCATGCGCAGGCTTGGGAGGCGTGCCTACCAAATGATTGGGTCATGACAACAATACGTCACGGGCTCAAGTTGCAGTTCTCAAAAAGACCGCCCCATTTCTCAGGGATGTTGCAATCTAAGATCAACCCTACATGCGCGCACGTGCTGAGGGAGGAAGTTTCAACCATGCTGAAAAAGGGAGTGATTACGTAGTTTGGTCTCAGGACGCAAACTACGCTCCGGACACTACAGCAAGTACTTCCTGGTGCCCAAAAAGGACCGTTCCTTGAGACCGATTCTGGATCTCAGGACTCTCAATAAAAGAATTAAAACTTTCAAGTTCAGGATACTTACACTGCGGCAAGTTCTCCAGTCTGTGAGACCAGGAGACTACGCATGTACAGTGGATTTGAAAGATGCCTATTTCCATATAGGCATGTGGAGGAGACACAGAAAGTTCCTCCGTTTTGCATTTGAAGGAAACGCTTATGAATTCAAAGCCTTACCCTTCGGTTTAAAGACTGCTCCGCGTACATTTACTAAATGTCTGGATGCAACCCTGACCCCTCTTAGGAATCAAGGACTCAGGGTCTTGAATTACCTGGACGACCTGCTAATTCTGGCTGGAAGCAGAAAGCAGGCGCTGTCACACTCCTTTAAGGTGATCTCTCACCTGGAGTCTCTCGGTTTTGTCATAAACCTACAGAAAAGCGATCTGACTCCGTCACGGGTTACCGTATTTCTGGGTGTACAGATTGACACTGTCCAATACAGAGCATGGCTCTCGAAGGAAAGAGTTTCCTCCATTCGCCATTGCCTGGGAAAATTTAAACTGGACCAACGGGTCCCTGTGAAAACATGCCAACGCCTGTTGGGCCTCCTGGCGACAGCCATTCCTTGTGTGCCACGTGCATTATTGACAATGCGGGCCATACAGGTATGGTTTAACCAACAAATGCAACCCGTTCTGCCTAAACAAGCAGAAAAGGTTAAGATAGACCCAGAGTGTCTAAAGGCCCTGGAACCTTGGAGAGATCCATCCGTTTTGGACGCCTCAAAAACAGGATGGTGAGCGATCTGCAGAAATCAGAACGCCCGCGGCCTTTGGAATTAGCAGGAAGCCAAATTACATATCAACTTCCTAGAATTGATGGCCGTATTCCTGTCATTGAAATACTTCTTCAGTAAAGGTCTGGTTGCCGGGTATCATATCCTGGTAAAATCAGATAACAAGACCACAGTGTCCTTCATCAACAGAGAGGGAGGGACGAGTTCCCGGGTCCTCCTCGGTCTGACACGGAAGATGCTCACGTGGTGTGCTCCAAGAATTCTGTCACTTAGGGCGACTCATGTCCCTGGTGATCTGAATTATGGAGCGGATGCCCTTTCAAGAGGGCCTCTTTTGGCGTCGGAATGGAACCTGAACCCACGAATCGTGGAACAGGTATGGTCACGTTTCTGTAGAGCCTCTGTGGACCTGTTCGCTTGCAGAGCTAGCTCACACTGTGACCTCTATTTCTCCCTGAGGGAGACAGATGCTCCGTTGGGAATAGATGCTCTGGCACATGATTGGCCAGCAGGGGTGCTCTACTATGCTTTTCCACCTGTCCCTCTGATCGGGGCGACATTGGAACGGGTAAGGCGGGGAGCACTCTCCTTGATCCTCATAGCTCCCAGATGGCCACAGAAACCGTGGTTCCCGGAGTTGAGCTCAATGTTGTCTGGGACACCATGGCAATTGCCTCCTCATAGGGACCTACTGACTCAGGCATGTGGACAGCTTCTACACCCACGTCCAGTGTTGTGGCAACTCTCAGCCTCTGAAATGTACTGGCTGAAAGCCTAAGGCTTTGGTTGCTTTGTCCCGACACAAGTAGCAATAACACTCACAAGGGTATCCCTTGATGTTTTATGTTTTTTGCCTGTGAGAAGCATGATGGAAAGGTCTCCCCTCTCCTTGACTGCTCTCCAACATCAGGATGGGCTCCACTTGTCAGTCTCGCCGTTTTTTAAAAACAAAGAAGAATAAAACAGTGTTCCTCCTGCCCCTTGGAATTCTCAAGGGGGAACAGGAGTTGATGAATATTCACACTGCTGGAGCACGCTTAGGCTGTCTCTAGCTGTTGTTACATACATGGCCATGTGGGACATCATGTGAATGTCTCTCACATTTGTTTTTTTCCTCTTGGCATCTGCTCTCTGAATCCCTTGTAGTAAGCAGCTAGGAGATGCCCGTCTTTTGGGACGGAGGTTCTCACATGCATTTTGCTGAGCATTTCAAGGGCGTGAATGAATTACGTTCCCATAGCAAGTATGTTGCACCGAGAGACCGAACTGAAAGGGAACTGAAAGTTATGCACCATAACTCATGTTCCCTGAAGGAAGGGAACGAGGTGCAACATATCTGGCCCTTTTCAATGCTGAAAGCTCGGTGAAGTGCAATTTCTGAGAAAGATGGACGGGCGTCGGTCGCTTAAATGCACAGAGGGCGGAGCCTCTGGCGCGACGCTGACGCCCCTGCCGTAAAGGCGTGAATGTATTCCTTCAGGTAATCGCGCGGGGGCGCAATTCCCATAGCAAGTATGTTGCACCTCATTCCCTTCCTTCAGGAGACATGAGTTATGGTGCATAACTTTCAGTTTGTCCTCCTGCAGTCTAAGCCTATAGCAGCATAAGAGACAGCTCAGGAAACCCAAGCCAAACCTAACTATAGGATTTATCAAAAAGAAAAGTTTTAAGCCCAGTCTTAAAACTGGACAATGTGTCAGAGTCTGTCAGAGATTCTTTATTGTCATTCGCACCACATGTGGTACATGTGATGAAACGAGATTATGTACACAGAGTCCCAGTTACATACAACAATAAAATGTAAAAGAAAAACAGTAATAACATCTAAGATATGAACTAAGAAAAACATCAACTAAAAATACACTAAGCACTAATAGCATAAAAACATTACTTCGAACAGCAGCACGAACATGAGTCTGTATGAGCAGATGAGCACGAATGAACACAGCAACATGAAACAGATCAGCAGCAACATGAAACAGATCAGCAGCAACATGAAACAGATCAGCAGCAACATGAAACAGATCAGCAGCAACATGAAACAGATCAGCAGCAACATGAAACAGATCAGCAGCAACATGAAACAGATCAGTAGCAACATGAAACAGATCAGCAGCAACATGAAACAGATCAGCAGCAACATGAAACAGATCAGCAGCAACATGATGTGATTTTTTTTAACAGTGATTATTCTGGTTAGATATTCATGAGTCTAACAGCCTCAGGGTAGAAGCTGTTCTTCAGTCTTGTGGTTCTACACTTAATGCTCCTCAACCTCTTCCTGAGGGGAGTAGGGCAAAAAGTGTGTGTGCTGGGTGAGTGGGGTCCTTCATGATGCAGGTGGCTCTCTTCCTGCATCTGGAGGTGTTAATGTCTGTGATGGTGGGGAGACTGACTCCAACATCTTCTGTGCAGCCTTCACCACTCTCTGCAGAGCTTTTATTTCTGCAGCTGTGCAACCTCCATGCCACACGTTGATGCTGGAGCACAAGATGCTCTCCACTGCACACCTGTAGAAGGAGGTGAGGACTGAACCTCACAGACCAGCTCGTCTCAGCTAACTGAGGATGTAGAGTCTCTGATGAGCTTTCTTGATCAGGCTGGTGGTATTGTTGCTCCAGCTGAGGTTATCATTCATGTGCACACCCAAGTACTTGTTGCTGGAGACCACTTCTACCGCAGATCCTCTTATTTTCAGTGGAGTGTGGGTGTGTTTGTTCCTTCTGAAGTCCACAATCATCTCCTTTGTCTTCTTCACATTCATGTGAAGGTTATTCTCCTTGCACCAGCTCTCCAGATGTTCCACCTCCTGCCTGTAGCTGGACTCATCATTGTTTGTGATGCATCCCACCACAGCTGTATCATCTGCAAACTTAACAATATGACAGCCTGGATGGGTAGCTGCACAATCATATGTGAGCAGAGTAAACAGGAGAGGGCTCAACACACATCCTTGAGGAGAGCCAGTGCTGAGGTGTTATGGTGAAGGAGGAGAAGTTGTGGATCCTCACTGACTGTGGTCTGTTTGTTAAGAAGTCTAGTACCCAGTTACAAATGGAGGGGCTTAGTCCTAGTGTGAATAGTTTGTCCATCAGAGTTTGAGGGATCATGGTGTTGAAGGCAGATGTGAAGTCCACAAAGAGCAGACGGACGTAGAACTCCTTCTGTTCCAGGTGGGTGAGTGCAGTGTGGACCACAGAGGAGATGGCATCCTCTGTTGATCGATTATTGTGGTATGCATAATGATGAGGGTCCTCATTGATGCTGATGGTTGTTTTGATGTGAGTCATGACAAGTTTTTCTAAGCATTTAGCGACTATTGGAGTGAAGGCTACTGGCCGATAGTCATTCAGACCAGACACTGTAGAACTCCTTCTGTTCCAGGTGGGTGAGTGCAGTGTGGACCACAGAGGAGATGGCATCCTCTGTTGATCGATTATTGTGGTATGCATAATGATGAGGGTCCTCATTGATGCTGATGGTTGTTTTGATGTGAGTCATGACAAGTTTTTCTAAGCATTTAGCGACTATTGGAGTGAAGGCTACTGGCCGATAGTCATTCAGACCAGACACTGTAGAGCTCTTTGGGACTGGGATGATGGTGGCAGTCTTCAGGCAGGTGGGAACTGTCTCCAGGCTAAGTGAGGTGTTAAAGATGTCGGCCATCACATTGCAGAGCTGATCTGCACATTCTTTCAACACTGTCCCAGGGATGTTGTCTGGGCCGGTTGCTTTGTGCAGATTAATCCTCCTGAAAGTACTCCTTACTTCTGCTGCGGTCACACTGAAATGCTCTTGTGTCTCACGGACAGAAACTAGAAGTTGGTTCCACAAGAGATGAGTCTGATACCTGAAAGCTCTGCCTCCCATTCTGTTTTTGGAAACTCTAGGAACCACAAGTAAACCTGCAGTCTGAGAGCGAAGTGCTCTGTTAGGAAAATATGGAACAATCAGAGTCATCACTCATAATGCACCTGTCACAGTTTACACTTTGTTTTTTCCTTTTACTCATCACTCTGTTCACTGTTTGACTTTTCTTCTCTGCTCTCTTGGGGTTTTTCCTCTGCTGCTTCTGCCAGCCTCTTTACATGCCACACCTCTCTCTCTGATTGCTGCTGATGGTTTCCACCTGTTTCTGGGTGTATATATACTTCCTGATTTCTCTACCACATTGCCAGATTACCTGATTGCTTCCAGCCACAGTTATCCAGCGTACTCTCCTTGTTGACAGCTCTTTAATCTTGATCCACACTTGTTTCCCTCGACCACTCTTTTTGCCTGTCCCTTTTGTGCCTCAGCCTTCTGACCTTGACGACCTATGCCTGTTTTTTGGATTTTGCCTTTGCCTCTCCCTATCGGTACTGTCTCCTCTTCGGATCCTGTGTATGAACCCTGCTCTTCCTCAACTGTGCCTCTGGACTTCCCTTGGTCTCTGCAGCTTTGTATCTCTTCTGGAGTGCCTTGTTACAACTAGAAAAGTTAGTGTATCACCAGACTGCCTGTGTTCAGATAACTACTTGTTATTCTGCCAAACACTAACCTTTCCCCTCTGTATCATTTTGGACCTGAGACACCAGGAGCTGTTTATTTACTCAATAAACATTTTAAAAACCCTTCTGAGTTTGTGTGTGGGATCCTCTGCCATCAGATCTCTGACAGCACCTGACTTTTATGGCCATTCCTGCAGCTGGTGGGTCCACAAAAAGTTTTAAAAAAAAGTAACACCAATATTTTTAACATTGGAACTGGAGGCCAAATTAATGACATCCAAAGATGGCGAAAGACTGAAAAATTCATCCCTAAGATGCTGGGATACAAAACCTAGAACCTCAGTCTTGTCTGTATTCAAAAGCAGAACATTTATGGTCATCCAGGTTTTTAATGTCTTTAAGACTTGCTTGAAGTCTAAGTAACTCATTAGATTCATTGGGTTTCATGGACAAATATAATTGTGTCATCAACATAACCATGAACATGTATCCCGTGCTTTTTAATAACATTACCTAATGGAAGCTTATATAAAGTAAAATAATATTGGTCCAAGCACTAAGCCCTGAGGAACTCCATGACTAATTATGGTGAATGAAGAAGTCATTATTTATATTTACAAACTGAATCCATCAGATAAATATGATTTAAACCATAGAGCTGTTCCTTCAATCCCAATTTCACATTCAAGCCTCTGTAGTAAAATCTTGTGATCAACTGTATCAAATGCAGTACTGAGGTCTAATAGGGCCAGTATAGACACCTGTCCATTGTATGAGGCCATGATAATATCATTAGTAACTTTCAACTGTGCAGATTCAGTGACGTGAGCTTTAAAACCTGACTGAAACTCTTCAAACAGATTATTTCTTTGTAGATTTTGAAACAAATTGCCTGCAAATAGTGTATTTTCTCAGTAATTTTTTAGATGAGAATTTGATTAGATATAGGTCTACAATTGGCCAGAATTTCTAAATCAAGGTCAGACTTCTTAAGTAAAGGTTTAGTTACAGCAACCTTAAAGTTCTGTGGTACATAACCATTCATTGAAGACAAATGAAGCAGATCCAAAATGTGGACCTCGATTAGGGGAAATACCTCTTTAAACAGTCCGGTTGGGATGGGATCTAGCAGACGTGGATGGTTTGGATGAGGCTATTATTTTTGTCAATTCAGAGAACTTGGACATAAACGGTCCAAACACAAATCAGTTTCTAGTAATATCTATAAAGTTGCATCATCTGACAGGGGACTAGGGATAGTAGAAGGAAGATGGTTTGAATTTTCTCTCAAATTAAAATAATTTTATTATGAAGAATCTCATGAAGTCATCACTGCTTGTAGTTGTAGGGATACATGGTTCAACAGAGATGGGACTTCTCATTTGTCTAGCTATAGTGCTGAACAGAAACCAAGTGGTATTATTATTCTCATCTTTTAAAGATGAATAATATAAAGTTCTAGCTTTACGGAGAGCTTTCTTATTTGTTAGCAGACTATTTTTCCAAGTTAAATAAAATTATTCAATGTGAGTGGAGCACCATTTTCTCAACTGGTTTCTAGATGCCTGCTAGATGTGCGGACGTTTTGGGTAAAACAAATTGATTCTATTCAATTAATAAAGGCTATGCTTAAGCGATCACTTTCAACATCTACATGAATATTGAAATCACCCATTATTATGACTTTTAGAGATGACTTATTTTAGTTGGTTGGACTCAGTTTTCTGTTCCAGTGATGTGATCCATCCATTTTTACCGAGTTGAACTATGATATATATAAATGTTGACAGAGCTTCTTACTGAGAGTTTACAGTAAGTTGAAACTGAACTCATCACCTGCTCCAGAGCACCAGGCAATGGCTTCAGCCTCCGTTACTATTGCAATGTAACCAGGCTTAATCATTTTATTGTCTGTTAGGTGAACTAAAATGTTCAGCAGCCTGAGCACTTGCATCATGATATATATGGCCCACAGCTGTCGACAGTAGGTACCAACTACTGATAAGGTTTCAACAGAAAATTACTTCAAAAATGCCCAGTCTGCCCTTTTAATTTTTACTGTAACATTAAATAGAAAAATGTTTGGGCTAACATAAACAGTTTATTTTTGGGATTTTAAATGTAATGCTCCCT
>JBBPBX010003953.1:11326-22037 GCA_038048925.1 Garcialebias charrua
CAAGTTGTTGTTCTTTTCATGAGCGCAGATCAGCTGTTCTCCAGACTCTTCCAGACAACGCCTCTCGCTCCCAGGCCTCAAGATGATGTGTGAGGTGATGCCCACCATCTCCGAGGACGGGCGAGGCGGAGGGGCGGGCGGCTCGTCCTCCCCGGCGGGCGGAGCAGGAGGAGGGACAGGCGGCGGGGTGGGAGGCTATGGCAGCCGAGACTCCCGTGGCAGTGGAGGAGGAGGAGGGGGTGACGAAGGAGGGAGCACGGGGAACCTGGAGTCTCTGATGGTGAACATGCTGACGGAGAGGGAGAGGCTGCTGGAGAGCCTGAGGGAGACGCAGGACAGCCTGGGGACGGCACACCTTCGGCTGCGAGAGCTGGGACACGAGAAGGAGTCCCTGCAGAGACAGCTGTCAATCGCCCTGCCACAGGTACGGGCACTCGGGAGGGACAAAAACTCCCAAATTTCTTCTCGTGTTATTCTCTCGGCCCATTTTCTAAATGAGCTGCGTGTACAAAAAGTTAAAATCACACACAAAAAAAAGTCATATACCGTACTTTCTGCCGTATAAGTCGCATCAGTTCAATTATGTCCAATAAAGTGGAAAAATCCATAAACGTGTCGCACCGCTGTATACGTCACATCTAATATGCGTCACCGCTGACAACCCGGAAATGTGGGCCGGTGTTTTGCCCAATCAAAGGATTTATTTAATACTTTACGTACATATATTCTATTCGGCCACGAAATTAACAAAAAATAGAATGATCTTTTAATCCCTAAAACCACGTTTAAATCTCAAATACACGGGTGTGTCGCCACCGCATTTATACATGAAAGTAACCCAAATACATAAAACTAACGACTCGCCGTCGAATGGTCGACACAAAACGCACAATAAAATACTCCGGCCACGTTAATTTGGCTTGAAACAGCTGGGTTCTCTAAGGATTTCCATTAGTAACCCAGCACAACCAACCGGCAGACACAGTTAGCGTCTATAGGTAGTCAACAGATTTAATGAAAAGTAACTAAAATACATAAAAATAACGACTCACCGTCGAATGGTCGACACAAAACACACCTTAAAATCATCCGGCCACGTTAATTTGGCTTGAAACAGCGGGGTTCTTTAAGGATTTATGAAGACACCGAGCGCAGCCAGCTACAGAATTAGCCCCTGAGTTCAACTATGACCCGGAAGATGGAATAGTCCATTTTTAGTAGGGGGATAAAGAAATCGACCGTTTTTTTATTGCGTATATTTAATGATCGTTTTCATCGTAACTATAATTATTTTTATGTTAAATGTACATTAACAAGCATGAGCAATGTTAGTGATGTAGGTGACTGCACGGGGCGAGGCGGGGCCGGGGCCACTGCTGAAATGGGACCCCCAGGCATTTACCTACATGGTAGATCCGAGTCTGTTCTCAGCTCTGCCCCCCTCCCCCTCCCACCCTTCCTCCTCTCTGCTCTTACGGTGGGGAAAAAGGTAAAACAAGCAGCATAAGAGCTTGTAAATAAGTTTATTGGTTTTTACTGATAGATAATTAGTTATTAGCGGTACTGCATTTTAAATAAAAATAGCACAAATCCGCTTATGAATTATAAAAGTTAGTCAATTCACAAAAACGCTGACAAAAAGTTTAGGTCCACTGTAAGCGGAATAGCGCTTTAGCGCTCTCTAGCGTTCATCCGCCCACCTTTGGTTCTTGATCTATTTTGCTAACAGTAAAACACTGAGCTAACAGTAGTTCAGACCTCCAGAGAGCAGGAGGCCGTGCTGCGACAGAGTGAGTCCGACCAGATGAGTCTGCTGTCAGACACATGAACTGGGAACGCTCGGTGGACCCTAGCGGCCGAAAGTGGTACTGCTCCATTTTTTTATCAGAATGAATGGAAACGGTCATATCGCAGCCAAAAATTTGTCTAAAAATATGGGGAAAAATCCCTAAATATGTCGCTTCGCCCCATAAGTTGCAGGGCATGCAAATTAGGCAAAAATGTGCGACTTATAGGCTGGAAAATACGGTAAATCAGACAAAAATGGCTGATTAATGAGATCATTTAGATTTTTTTTTTACATGGCTGATTAAAAAATAACAATAACTACAATAAATGAGAAAACATCTGTGAAAGGAGGGCGGGGTTAAAGAATCAGAAAAAAAAAGGGCAGAGAATCTGCAGAAAAGACAAAGAACTTATTTACAACAGGGGCCAAAATTCAAAACATAGTTCAAACCAAGGGCCAGTTTGCTCAAAACATGAACTGAAGTCGTCTTTTATTGGCTGCAAGTTCCTCGTCAAGAGTTCGATCGCTCTCGTTGGACGTTCAAAATCAATAAAATCAAAGATTACTGAAAAAAATCTTAGCTTGAAGTTGGCTCACTGTCAGGAGAAGTCTGCGGAAAATGAAAGTACAGGTAGTCCTCGACTTACGACGTAAATCCGTTCCTATGCGGCGTCGTAAACCGATTTTCGACGTAAGTCGGAATATACAGTACGTACATACTGCATCATATACATGCACAGTACTGTATTACCAAGCACTTAGCCTATCCGAACACAGTACCCTACATAATTATCAAAAAACACATACGTTTGGGAGCCACAATGAAGGGAAAAAAGAGTTAATGGCCTACTGTACTAGAATGCTGTTGACACCGTTCTCCTCGGTCCATCCGCCGTATTCCGTTTCCGACGTAAAACCGCGTTCACAGTACAGTACAGTATTGCTCTGCCGCTGCACCGCGTAAAGTACAATATTTTCCGCCGCTGCTTTACGTTTACGACGTAAAACCGGTCCATCTGCCGTATTCCGCATTCCGTTTACGATGTAAAACCGCGTTCACAGTACAGCGCTACGTTTACGGCGTAAAACCGGTCCATCTGCCGTATTCCGCATTCCGTTTACGATGTAAAACCGCATTCACAGTACAGTTTTGTTTCGTTTTTTTGAATGTCCAGAGGACCACACTTAGCTTTTTTAGAGAGTACAGTACAGTATTCCTCTGCTGCTACGTTTACGACGTAAAACCTCAGTTTTCCGCCGTATTCCGCATTCCGTTTACAACGTAAAACTGCGTTACTCGGCTTTTCATAGTAATTTTTAAAAATTATTATTTTTTATTTTTTTTAATGGGAGATGCGTCGTAACCACGAAACGTCGTAACTCGAGACCGTCGTAACCCGAGGACTACCTGTATTTTGAGGCAGTTTGCTCAAAACATGAACTGAAGTCGTCTTTTATTGGCTGCAAGTTCCTCGTCAAGAGTTCGATCGCTCTCGTTGGACGTTCAAAATCAATCAAATCAAAGATTACTGAAAAAAATTTTAGCTTAAAGTTGGCTCACTGTCAGGAGAAGTCTGCGGAAAATGAAAGTATGTGAAATGTTTGTAAGCAAAATGAGAGGCTGCAAAAATGTCTTGCATTGAAAAAAAAGAAAAGAAGAAAATATCCTGGGCCAGGTAGGATGTTTACAGCGGCCATATTTGGCCCTCGGGCCTTGAGTTTGACACGCGCCCTTACAGCTTGCTCATACGTGACGTTTGAACCTGAAACGATCTCTCGCTGCCAAACACTTAGAGGGATAATGTTTTTACCTGGATCTGTTTTTGTCTGTCTGTTAGCAAAATATCTCACGAACCACTGGACGGATTTGAGCGAACGGCTCGTCCGTGTTGGCGACGAAACAAGCCGCTACAGACGTGGAGCTAAAACTTGAAAAAGCTGCGAGTGTTTCGCACCAAACCCTCAAAGAGCGATCGATTATTAGACGTTGTTAAAAATTAAACGTTATTCTCCATCCACTCTCATCTCTAAGTGAAAGTCGGCAGGTTCTTTAATTCAGATTTTAACCTTTCTTTTTAATCACATACTGATTTATCAGCTACTAGTTCATCAGGTATAAATCATAATTTGACTTTTAGAACTACAGCATGTTTGTTTGTTTGTAAACAACTTCTTGATTTATTGTTTTCGTCCTGATTAGTGAGCCTTTAGTTGAGCGTTTTGCAGACAAAAACCTCATAAAGTCCGAGTTTTACTGTAATTTAATGTTTTTAGAGCCACCTCTGTGGGTTTCTGCTCTGTGTGACGTCATTTCGTCCAATAATAATAATAATAATAATAATGAATTCAATTTATAACGCACTTTTCATTAATGAAAATCTCAAAGTGCTACAAGGAGCAACAGAATTAAAAGAGAAACAGCGTTTGAGAAGATTCTGGTGAAAGCGTCTCCGTGCGCCGACGTGCGTTCTGAGGAAGAGAGCCTCCTTTAAAGGTGCAGTATGCAGTTTCTGTAGAACTGCAGCACTTAGAAATATTTTCAACAGGCAAAGCATTCTGATCCCTCCCCCTCAGAGCCATATGTGGCTCTGCCCCCTTGTGGTCTGTTGAATTTCAAATTCAAGCTCTGTTTTTATTGGCTGATTCAAATTCAAGCTCTGTTTTTATTGGCTGGTTACAAACTCTGTTTTTATTGGCTGGAAAATGGTGGGTCACCTTTTCTTTTTAGAAATGCTTATTTACCACCTGGAGAAGCAAGGGGACAATATTTTTTTTTTTTTTTTTCAGAGATTACCTGGCTAACATCAGTCTGTCAGGAGGTAGTGACAGAGTGAAGAAATATGTTTATAAAAAAAGCTACATACTGAAGCTTTAAAATCAGGTGCCGGATTAAAATAAACTTTGATGTTAGCTGAGCGTCGGCCAAGATGGCCGAATATGAATCGGACCATAAATTCAGCCCAGTTATGAATCAAACATGACGGTGATGATATCTGAACGACGGCAGCTTCGTTTCTGATGTTTGTCGCGTAAATCAAAACGTCTGGATTTATGGAAGCTGCTCGGAGGAGAAAGGACGACCTGAAGAGAAGCTCCTGACGGCTCGGAAAGTTCTGACTAGGGATGGGGCCGATCCGGTATCGGTATCGGCCTCCGATACCACCATAATTTACGTATCGGATTTTCGATCCAACCTGCCGATATTTTCCGATCCATGATGCACGTTGGCTTCAAGCTATGGAATGGATTTCCTGAACGGAGGCGTGTCTCATGAACCCAGAGTAACAAGACCCGCCTCACATTCAGGAAATCCATTTCATAGTTTGCAGCCAGCTACAGCGTGAGGACTGAGTGAGTAGCATCTTAGCTAACAGCTAGCCAACTTTTCATCATAACATGTCCGCTGTGTGGAAGTATTTTACACTAAACACCGCAAGACAGCAACGTGCAATGTTTGTAGCGTCATAGCGCCACATTAAACCACGGTCAAGTTAGTTTTACGCTGGACATTTGAGCTCCGGTGCTTCAGCGGGACGCCACTCTCGCCGAACCAAAACACAGGCGTCCCGGCCAGCTGCGTCCCCGTCTCGGTGGAGGGACAGGCTGAGAGCGGCTGACTGAAATCAGAGCGTACGCCCCGGATTGAACAAGAAAAACACACCGCTGAAGCCACGGAGCTCAAATGTTAACCGAGAAGTTGCTAAACTTCATCGTAAGAAATCCTTCATTTTCTATAATTACGATGAAGTTTAGCAACTTCTCGGTAAACATTTGAGCTCTGTGGCTTCAGCGGGGTGTTTTTCTTTTTCAATCCGGGGCAGGCGCTCTGATTTCGGTCAGCCGCTCTCAGCCTGTCCCTCCTACGAGACGGGGCTGGCCGGGTCGGGATGCTTGTGTTTCGGTTCAGCGAGAGTGGCGTCCCGCTGAAGCCCCGGAGCTCAAATGTCCAACGTAAAACTAACTTGACCGCAGTCCAAGATATAGTTTACCCTCCAGGAGATATTTATCAGTACAACAGTAGACAATCATAAAAAAGCATATTAATTAAAAATTACAAGAAAACTGGATAATAAAAAAAAGAAACATAAACAGCTACATTATAAAACAATGTAAAATACTAAAAACAGGAACATGTCTGTGTTGGTTTATGCCATGAACTTAGTAGATGTAAAGCTATTTAATATTTAATTTAATTCATTTATTCATTCATTTAAAAGAGACAAAATAAAACAAATTCATCAAAAAGAAAACATTGAATGAAAAGAGTGCAGAAAGAAGAAAAAAAATCTTATATCACCCCATTATTTAAAATAATATAAAATAACTTTAAACAAACAATCACTTAAATTCAAAAAAGGCGTTCAATACAAGAACAACTGGACTTTATTTGTGGACTTTATACAAATAAAGTCCAGTTGTTCTTGTATTGAACGCCTTTTTTGATTTTATCATGTCCTGGACGACTGAGAATCTTCACCAGCAAATCACTTAAATTAATCACTTTAATATCCATTTTAAAGCTAGGAATAAAAAATAAAAAAACGTTTTGTGTTAGCAGAATTTAATCGTAACTTTGAAACTTGTCCAACATTAATAAAACTTACCTCAAGTTGCCTTTTTGGACATGCATGCATACATGTGTACACATTGTACTTGAGAGGGGATTATTATGCCTCATATAAAATCAATGATGATGATGATATCGGAACGGGATCGGTATCGGCCGATATCCAGATTTAAGTATCGGGATCGGATCGGAAGTAAGAAAATGTGGATCGGTGCATCCCTAGTTATGACCCAACTGTAATAAAACATTCTGTTTGTGCAGCCTTCAAGTATGAATGGGTGAGCCTGTACAGTAATCTGTACTATACTGTGGCAGTTGGTCCGGTTTACAGAACAGCTGCAGCTTTTAAACTCTGACAGTTTCATTTTCTTCTGGATTTGCTGACTGACTTCATCTAGAGCTTTTCTGCTTTAAATTAGAAAAACAAGTCAAGGCAACATAATTATTTGATAATTTAGTTTTTGTTGTTGTTGTAAAAGTTAAAATAATGTCATAGAAGCTACAAAAATCAATGATTTTGTGACTTTAAATCTAATTTTTAATGTTTATATTTTGGACCGTTTAGGGTATACAGTAGTTGTTATTCTATAATTTATTTTTTTACATAAAAGTCAAACTACTAGGTGGTTAAAAACATTAATAAATGGTAAATAACAAATAAATAAATAAAAACACCAGTTGTTGTAAATCCAACTGCAGCATCCTCAGAAACAAAATATTTAGATTTTTATTTCCAGAAAGAATTTGTTTTATTATTAATTTTTTTATGGACACTCAAATTTGCAATTCTATTTATTGATTTTTAATTTATGGTTTTAAAATATGTTTTTAAGGAAGTTTTTAAAGTTTGTAGAGTCATAGTTTAAAAAAAAAAAAACAAGAAGTGTAATTAACATTTTCTACAAATGTAAAAAATGAAAACAAAACTCAGAACTATAAAATATTCTAAAACAAAAAATGTAAAATAATCTAAAATAAGAAAAACACAATAAATAAAATAATAAAAATAGATAGAACAATATTGAATCAATTTAGAAACAAGACATATCTATACATTACAAAATAAGAATGTTTTTATAAGCAATAGTTTTATAAATGAACTAATTATTTTTAACAAAATAAAATAAATTAATCTGACTAATCCAATTAAAACGGTGTTCAAGTCCCAAATTACCCAACAGGTAGAAGGAAAATGTTTACTATTTCGAACGAATAAGAAAGATACATTACATATTTGTAACATCAGAACTAGAAGCTGCCGCCTGAGGAATTAATTTAACTGAAGAACAGATTATTAAAATATTTAATCACAAACAGGCAGAAGTCGGATTCATTTCTGTCTGGGTTATGAAAACATGGTGGAGGGGGGCTGCAGTGCGAGCAGGCGGACATGAGAGGGCCGTGTTACCTCAGATCAATAACGCGCAGAGGCAGGAAACCTTCGGCTGCTGTAGATGAGTTCAGCGAGTTTGTCTGTGCGTAGAAGCTGCCAGGAGATGGAGGCAGCGTGGAGTTGTTTGAACATACACCAGCAGATGGAGGAAATTAGCATTTTGCTGCAAATTATTAATCCGCCTCTTTTAGATGTTGCTTTTCATGACAGGAGACTGAAAGAGCCGAAGCATTTCAGACCAGGAGGTCTCTGACATCCTTCAGGCTCTTCCTCTCGCTCCTCCGCCGAACACGCTGCCCTTTTCCACGTGTTTGGGCCGGATGAGGGTGGGAGGTGGGAACAGATCGGCGTCTCCACGGCGAGGAAAGATGGCGGCGTGCACGCATCACGGCCCTTTAACGACTGTTTACACGAGCAAATAAAAAACACGCATGATTTGGCACACACGTGTTCAGGGTCATGCGTGCGTCACGCCACGATGCCAGCTGCAGCACTTCCTGCATCACTTGTTTACAGGAAGAGTCAAAGGCCCAGCAGTCCTCTGAGGGATGCATATCACCCGCCATCTTTAATATCACCGTCTGTTCTCAGAGCTCGAGCTGAGGATGACTCTCAACTACTCCTAAACCAAACTGGAGCACAGTAGCTGTCGAATTGACTGGTGGCCATCTTGAATGGACTTCCCTCCAAAAGTCAATCAGTTGTAGCGCTTTGTGTAAAATTTCATTTAAATCTGCCACGGGGTTCACAAGATATTTTGCTAACAGACGGACAAAAGGACACACAGAGTCTGGTCTGCCATGAGGACCGGAGTGAAGACAACAGATTTAGTTGTGAGGATCATGGTCAGTAAAAGACACCAGTTGCCAGTACGAAACCGCTCGGGTTCGATTTTGGTTCCCCTTTAATTACAGGAGGCGGAGCTTATTGTGGAATTAAATTGACTTCAGGTTAAACTGAACCTCGGGAGCAGCACGGATTAAATCCAGGTGTCGGGTTGTAGATCATCTCAATCCGCAGACTGTAGAGGTTCTGATGAGGTCCAGAGGGTTTAAAGTCTGAAATATCCCCCAGGACTCAATGTGCTGAGTCAGCAATCACACAATGCACTTTGAGATTTTTATTAATGAAAAGTGCGGTATAAATTGAATTCATATTATTTATTATTATTATTATTATTATTATTATTATTATATATACAGGTAGTCCCCGACTTACGAGCGCTCTTACTACGAGGTTCCGGACTTACGAGCTGGCGAACGAGCAGTAAATTTGTAAAGAACATACAAAAAATACAGCACTTTTATGTGTTTTTAGATGAAAGTGTGTTAGCTAACCGTTTGGAAACAAGTTTCTGAGCATGTTTATGAACTAGTATGAACATTTGTGATGAAAAACGAGTGTTCGTAGTAGCGCTAGCATAAATTTTCCGACTTACGACCGAAAATCCGGACTTACGAGAACACGTGTTTCGTGTTCCGACGTACGAATTTTCGTCTTACGAGCGACTCGTAGGAACGGAACTCGCTCGTAAGTCGGGGACTACCTGTACAATGCTGAGTCAGCATTCACACAATTGTTTTCATGTTAGTTTGTTCCACACGCGTTCTTTGGACTCAAACTCTTAACTGTCTTAAACGAGCTACTGTTCTGCCACCTTTAGAGCCTTTTAGCATTTAGCTCCTGTTTTGCTACCTTTAGCTGATTTATGCTACTTTTAACTAGTTTTAGTTCTTGTTCTACTACTTTGAGCTATTATAATTTTATATATATTAGCTTATTTAATTTTTGTATCTACAGTTTTGCTACTTTTAGCTTTTAGTTTAGCTCCTTTTAGCTTTTAGCTATGCTTTTGATATTTTTGGCTATGACTAGAATTTTACAATTTGGCTATTTGTAACTTTTAGCTACACTTTGGCAAAATGTACTTTTTAACAACAGTTTTTATCCTTTGATCTTTTAGCTATGGTTTTAAAGTTTTGTTACTTTTAACTTTTAGGTGCAGTTTCACAAATTTTAGCTTTGAGCTTCTATTTAGCCTGTTTTACTTCATGGCATTTGTTTGGCTACTTTTAGCTTTTAGTTTTGCTACTTTTAGCTTTTAGCTATGCTTTTGATATTTTTGGCTATGACTAGAATTTTACAATTTGGCTACTTGTAACTTTTAGCTACACTTTGGCAAAATGTAGTTTTTTAACAACAGTTTTTATCCTTTTATCTTTTAGCTATGGTTTTAAAGTTTTGTCACTTTTAGCTTTTAGGTGCAGTTTCACAAATTTTAGCTTTGAGCTTCTATTTAGCCCGTTTTACTTTATGGCACTTGTTTGGCTACTTTTAGCAATAGGTTTTACTGCTTTTAGTTTTGAGTTTTCAATTTGCTAATTTAAATTTTTAAGATTTTGATGCAATTTTGTTTTTAGTCACCAATTTGCTCCTTTTATCTTTTAGCAACAGTTTTGATGTTTTTAGCTAATAGCTATAGCTCTCGTACAAGCTTTTGGCAACACTTTAGCTAATTTTTGCTTTTAAAGTTTTGCTAACCTTAGCTTTAAGCTACTGCTAATTTTAGTTTTTAGCTTTGGTTTAGCATTTAGCTACACTTTTGCTACTTTTTGCTTTTATCTATAGTTTTGGCAATTTTACGTTTTAGCCAATGTTTTGGTAGTTTTAGCATTTAGCTTCAGTTTAGCAGCTTTCTGGTTTTTTTAGCCCTGGTTTAGCTGATGTAGCTGTTAAATTCTGTTTCTGTAGTTTTACTAATGCTTCTTTCAGCTTTAAAAACTGAGTTTTAGCTTCTTCATCAGCGACATCGTTGAGCGCTCACACTGTTTTCTTACAGTTTATTTATTTATTTTTTAATGAAACCCAGACTCGTCATATTGTAGTTTGTGGTTCTGTGGTGAAACAGCAGCAGGAAATCGTTTTCGGCTGTTTGTTAAAAATTATGCAGGGTCTCCTTGTG
>JBBPBX010003953.1:52874-63398 GCA_038048925.1 Garcialebias charrua
TATATATATATATATTATTTGTGTGAGGATTTCAGACCCTGGTTTTCCTCTACCTGTCACAGCTTCTTCACAGCTCATGAGCGATAGGCAGGTGTGTGTCATCTACCACAGCTGAGGTGGCTGCTTTGACAAGCCAGGATCACGTAAAGACTGAAGCCAGATCATATACCAATTTCCCTACGGTGAAGCCAACCTACAGCCTTAAATTAACATCTTCTTGAGCTAAAGCAAGTTGAACTTTTGAATCCCTCCATGTTTTTTTCAGCCACCTGTTGTAGAAACTTTCCTCTTGTGCCTCAAGCTGTTTTGTGAGTCCAGTTCCCCTGGGCTTTTGCGTTCACCGCCTGGAGCCTCTCAACCTGTAAGATAAGACTGGACTTAATCTCCCATCTCTGGTCCCACCTGTCGCTCTCCTTCTAACATCTACTTACCTCCTGTTGTCTGGAACATGCATGAAGAAGAAAATCCACGCACTAAGCAAACCTTCCTCTACCTATGGACAAAATATATTTTAATAACTTTACTTACCACATCTTCCCTTTTGCAGATCCTTCTGGTCCCCAGTCCGTTCTCCATTTATACAAAGTAAATAAAAAACACTTATTGAGCATGCATCAGGGTAAAAAACACATTTTGTATTCTGAGTCAGTGAGTGTTTCCAGTTCTCAGAGCATCAAACATGCTGTTATTCAGCAAAAATTACAATTTATACCCATACACTGCATTGTTCAAAAGCTGCCTAAAGTTCGTTGGATGATTTTAGTGTGTTTTATTTTGTTTTTTTAGTGTTTTCTTTGCCTACCATCTCTAAGAGTACCACCGTCTGCAGTACTCATCTCCAAGATGGCCGCTAATTTCCACCAGCTGTTGGCCATCTTCACTCTACTTAAAGGACAACACCCACCGTGACAGTAACAATTCACCAATTTGGACAATTACTGTAGTAGAATATGATGTCTATTTTCATTTTTGCATTTGGGACAGGCGAGTGTAAATTTTTTTTTTAAAACAACGGAGTCCCGGAAGCATCCGGAAACCCCGCAGATGATTGCTGAACTCCGGAATGACGTAATTAAAGGATCCAGTCAGAAGGCACTGCAATGGATCTTACATTCCGACTTTGCCACACAGTCATAACCAGTCATTTTTTATCCTCCATCCTTACACATGTAAGTGTGACTGTGCTGCTAAAACCTCACTTCACCCACTGCTGCAGCCGCGGACACACAGAGCTCAGACCCGGACACTCGTAGCTGAGAACCGACGGTCATCACGGCTGCAGCCGCGGACACACAGAGCTCAGACCCGGACACTCATAGCTGAGAACCGACGGTCATCGCTGCTGCAGCCGCGGACACACAGAGCTCAGACCCGGACACTCGTAGCTGAGAACCGACTTCATCGCTGCTGCAGCCGCAGACACAGAGCTCAGACCCGGACACTCGTAGCTGAGAACCGACAGTCATCGCGGCTGCAGCCGCGGACACACCGAGCGGACCTCACGTCACCCACACGGTTACATACAGTGCCCAGCAGACACACACCGCTCTACCAGTTGAACTCCCCTTAAATCGTTGCAAAAAAACGAGAACTGATGGACACATTATTATGCTAACTAGCATTAGCATTAGCATTATGCTAACTAGCCACAGGATAGCGACACAGATTTTCATGAAAAAGTGGCGTGAATATTAACAAACTATGGTACATTTAAAAGCCTGCTCTATTATTCATTCTGTTGTGATGTCAAAAATTTTAAAATTAAATTGAGCAAAAGTCCTACCCGCAAAACCTCGGAGGGAGATGAGTCCAGTTTTCCAGATGACACAGCGTCTTCCTTCAGTCTCGTACAACTTTTCCCCTTAAATCCAAATGCCTGCATCATTGCTGACTCGTAGTCTTCCGGTTTAAAGTGTTTTGAACACAAAACACTGCTACCCGATGGAGCAATTAAGTCAGCTCGTTTGACTTGAACAAACTTTATCCATGCATTCGGAATCCTTTTGATTTTGGGGAAATAATGAACACTAACGCCATCCTTCGAGGTATTGCTGCAGAACTGGGCAACACATCGGTTCGGCATTTTCTTAGTTGTATTCGTAACTACTCTGGTCAGAAATAAGAAAGCTACGTTGATGCATGATGCTCATAACTCAGTCTCCGTCTCAAGATGGATCCTTGAATGACGTCGATGCCCATATATGGAGAGGGACACATTTTGCCGGAGCTGCTACGTTAAAGGTATTGTGACATGATTTTATAAATTTGAATATTTGTCAGAACATATATATCTTATATCATTGAGCTCTGTTCGTTTTTGCAAAATAAATTATAAATATATTAAATTTTTATTCCAAGTTATGGTAGTTTTTTTCTCTGGGATACGCCCCTAAAAATCTGCGCATTTCCGCAAAAACTTCATTGTGACGTGCCTACGTGACTACGGGAAGGCACGCTCCAACGTGCATTTAAATAATAATGGGGAGCATGTCCGATTGCGTCTGAGATATATCATTTTAAGACAGTAAATCATCCAAAACTCTCATTAATGAACCCTCCCTGAATAAAAAGAAACTACAGATGTTACCTGATCGCGCAGACATAATTTAAAAATACATTATTAGCAACGTGTTTGCTCCGGGCTCTCGGCTAATGTTTCTTAGCAGCCATCTTGGCAAACAGAGTCCCTGACACCGGTCACGTCTGAGATATATCATTTTAAGACAGTAAATCTTCCAAAACTCTCATTAATAAACACTCCCCGAATACAAAGAAAACAACAGATGTTACCTGATTGCGCTGACATAATTTAAAAATGCATAAATAGCAACGTGGCCTGTACTGTATCTCGGCTAGTGTGTTAGCTGCTACCTCGGCTTTTTATTACCGGTTGCGTCAGCGATATATCATTTTAAGACAGTAAATCATCCAAAACTCTCATTAATAAACACTCCCCGAATACAAAGAAAACAACAGATGTTACCTGATTGCGCTGACATAATTTAAAAATGCATAAATAGCAACGTGGCCTGTACTGTATCTCGGCTAGTGTGTTAGCTGCTACCTCGGCTTTTTATTACCGGTTGCGTCAGCGATATATCATTTTAAGACAGTAAATCATCCAAAACTCTCATTAATATCCCTCCCCGAATAAAAAGAAAACAACAGATGTTACCCGATTGCGCTGACATAATTTAAAAATGCATAAATAGCAACGTGGCCTGTACTGTATCTCGGCTAGTGTGTTAGCTGCTACCTCGGCTTTTTATTACCGGTTGCGTCAGCGATATATCATTTTAAGACAGTAAATCATCCAAAACTCTCATTAATATCCCTCCCCGAATAAAAAGAAACTACAGATGCAGACATAATTTAAAAATACATTATTAGAAAAGTGTGTGTGCTACTGATTCGGCTAGCTTGTTAGCAGCGAACATAAATAATCTGCCGTGATAATTGGCTTCATACACTCACAGTGTATAAAGTAAAACAACATGAACTCACGTAAAATATATAGTTTAGAATCTAAAACACTACACACCTCCGATTATCTTTACACAAAGACTTACTCATCTGGACAGTCTTCCGATGGTCCCTGCGTTGTTTGCATGGTAGCTCCTGTGGGACTTTCTTCTGTCGATTTTCTTTTAAAAATAGTAGGAATAGCATCCGGTTTTAAAAGTCTTCTGAATCTTACTGGTAATCCTAAAGATTCTTGTAAACCAGGTCTTTCCAGATAACAATCGGCAGTAAAATGGTCGCTGCAGACATACGAGTAGGAACCCACCGGTCCTTGTCTGGTCCATTCTGATTCTTGTCGAAGTTTCTCATCTTTTGGAAATTTGTGAAGAATCACTTGTTCACTGCTGATATTAGAACACACAAATGCGCTACAACGTGACGGCATTTTTCAAGTTACACAAAAAAAAGAGCCGATCTTTCAGGAAATGAAATCTATGGCAAGCAGTTAACACACAAAACAAACGGGCAAGGCTCTGCCTTCTGCCCGTTGTGACGTTGATGACTGGCGACGACGACTGGTGATGACGTATTGCGGAAATGCGCGGAATTTTAGGGGTGTATCCCAGCAAGTACCAGAGAAAAACATTACCATAATTTAGAATAAAAATTTTACATATTTATAATTTATTATGCAAAAACGACCAGAGCTCAATGATATAAGATATATATGCATGATGCTCGTTATTAACTCCGTCTCCGTCTCAAGATGGATCCTTGAATGACGTCGATGCCCATATATGGAGAGGGACACATTTTGCCGGAGCTGCTACGTTAAAATCTCCTTTAAGTCATGAAATAACACATTTAGCGTTATTTCTCTACAATATCAATAAAACGCTCCTGTTTTATTATTTAAGTCACTACTACATATTAATGGCGATGCAATTTGAAAACATGGTGGGTGTTGTCCTTTAAGGCTGTATTCAAGGGCTACTCTTTGCTGGAGCATTATACAGGTAGTCCTCGACTTACAACGGAGATCCGTTCCTACGCGCCGTCGTAACCCGAATTTCGACGTAAGTTGGAACATACATACAAACTGCACCTTATACGTACAATATAAATATTTTACCAAGCACTTAGCCTATCCTAACACAGTACCCTACATAATTATCAAAACACACATACATTTGGGAGCCATAATAAAAAGAAAAAAGAGTTACCGGTAATAACCTACTGGTATGCTAGTGAAGCCTTCCTCCGTCCCTCCTCTGAATTCTCCATTGCGTTTACGTTGTAAAACCGCCGTACAGCTCTGTCCATCCTCCGTACATATTCGTTTACGACGTAAAACCGTGTTCACAGTACACACAGTAACAGTAAGTTGTACTATGTACAGTTTTGTTTTGTTTTTTGAATGTCCAGGACCAGACTTAGCTTTTTTAGAGAGTACAGGGAAGCTGTAGCCTCTGTAGCTAACCGGAAACTGTCGGAAACTACGTAACTCGGCTTTTCAAAATAAAATTTAAAAAATATATTATTTTTTTTTATGGGAGGTGCGTCGTAAGCGCAAAACGTCGTAACTCGAGATCGTCGTAAGTCGAGGACTACCTGAACTCCCCGATTATATTTATGGTCTCTGGGCTGTTGTATTGATGAAAGTATTATGCCTCTTTTCCACCGCTCGGCTCGGCTCGGGTTGGATCGGCTCAGTTCGGGTCGGGTCGGGTCACATCTATATTCTGTTTCCACAGCTTTTTTGTACCCCTTCTGTGGGCGGGGTCCAGAATCCTACTCGTCTTACCACATGGTGGCAGTAGTGTTCCCTCAAGCTATTTACTAGTAGCCACCACTAGAAGAAGAACACAATAAAGGCTTTGACAGAATGTTGTGAAAGAGATGTCATGCTATAATGAGTACCTCATGAGCTGTAATCTTTAAACCCAATTCATAATCCTACCTTGTTGCCTTCTTTAAACCCATGTATTTTCCAATTTAGTATTTTTACAATAAAGATGTATTAAAAACATATTTTATTATTTAGTTATGCACAAGGTGCTTGATAAAGTTGCAAAACCATATTTGTCTGAGCTGCTTCAACCTTCCTGCCCTCCCCATTCTCAGATCAGCTGAGCAGTTGCTGCTGACAGTCCTCAAAACTTTTTAAATCTTATTTAAAAACACACATTTATTCCTTGGCTTTTAACACTTATATTGTAGGAGGTGGTGAAGAGACGACACAGGAGACGGGATGTAGTTCTTCACTTTTTAATCAACTCCTACTCAACTGGCGGGAAAACCACCCAACACCGCCTTATATACCAACACAACATCCGGTCCTCTGGACCTTTCACAATAAAAGCATCCTGTAACACATTCGGTCCACTGGGTGTGAGTAGAGCCCCCTAGTGGTCCACCACACACGCCCCCCCAGAACACCCAGTAAGGTCCATCACTAGTCCCGCATTTTAGGTTTGATTAAACGACCAGAACGGCTGAACCTGGGCCCTGCAGAACCAGTCTGATGAAGCGGAGGGCTCCGAGGAGGGCCTGCAGAAGATTCGGGCTCCAATGGACGTTGAGAGTCTCTGGCAGGGGGACAGCAGTCCGTTAACAATGTGGATGGAGGTCTGCCCCTGCGAGGAGCCTGGGCCGTAACAACCTGATCATCTGACATAACATGAGCTGGTTTAAGCCTATCGATACAGACAGTCTCAGTACGACCCCCTAAATCTAAAAGGAAATGTTTTGGACCTGGTTGAAGAACCCGAAACGGTCCATCATACAAAGGCTGTAGTGGTGTCCTGTGTGCATTGTGTTTGACAAAAACAAATTTAGAGGACTCCAGACTCTTAGGGACAAATGACTGCGGTAAACAATGGTGTACCGGGCCGGGGACACGAAAAGGGGCCTCCTGAGGTGAAAAATGGAGCAACGGTGGAGCAAACTGTGGTGAGGGTACCTCAGGTAAAAACTCACCGGGGACGCGCACAGGTTGACCGAAAACCAGTTCAGCCGGGGAAGAGCTCAGGTCCTCTTTGGTTGCGGTACGTAAACCCAACAAAACCCAGGGAAGACGGTCAATCCAGTTGTCACCGGTCAATGCAGCACGCAGTGCAGCTTTCAATGATCTGTGAAACCGTTCACACAAACCATTAGCTTGGGGGTTGTAAGCGGTGGTCCTGTGAACGTTAGTCCCCAGACTCTTGGCCATGGTAGACCAAAGTTCAGAAACAAACTGCGGGCCCCGGTCTGATGTAATGTCTGAAGGGGGGCCGAAACGCGCCACCCAGGTAGACAAAAATGCCCGGGCCACCACTGCAGATGTCGTGGATGTCAAAGGAACCACCTCAGGCCACCTGGTGGTCCGGTCTATCATTCATTCATTCATTCATTCAACCTTTATTTATACAGGCTAGCCTCGTTGAGTCACGGGGACTCATTTACAAGAGGGACCTGTCTCACTCACACCAAACAACCATCCACTCTCTCACTCACACCTAGGGTCAATTTAGAGTCACCAATCAGCCTAACAAGCATGTTTTTTGGTCTGTGGGAGGAAACCGGAGTACCCGGAGGAAACCCACGCATGCACGGGGAGAACATGCAAACTCCACCCAGAAAGGCCCCGGACCGGGATTTGAACCAGCAACCTTCTCGCTGAGAGGCAGCAGCTTTACCAGTTGTGCCACCGTGCTGCAATCATAGTCAGCAGATGAGTAAAACCTTGTGATGGAGGCAGAGGGCCCACCAGGTCTACGTGTACATGATCAAACCGCCGACCTGGGATGGAGAAGGGTTCCAAAGGTGCTTTGGTGTGCCTGTTAACCTTAGCGCGCTGGCATGGGACACACGCTGCTGCCCACTCCTTAACTGCTTTACGCAGACCGGGCCAAACAAACTTTGAACTGACCAGTTTCACCGAGGCTCTAACACCTGGATGAGAAAGGGAATGTAAGGAGTCAAAAACGCGGCGTCGCCATGAAACTGGAACCAGGGGGCGGGGCCTGCCAGTAGAAACATCACAGAGCAGGAGGGGACCTCCGTCATTCACCTGCCGTTCCTCCAACTCGAGGCCCGTGGGCCCGGACTGGAGCTCGAGTATTTCTGCGTCGCTACGTTGGTCCGCAGCCATAGCAGAAAAATCGATGCCAACGTGTACGGGAGAGATCAGCACCCGGGAGAGACAGTCGGCCACCACGTTGGATTTTCCAGCCACATGCTGAATGTCTGTAGTAAATTCAGACACCGCTGCGAGGTGGCGTTGCTGGCGAGCAGACCAGGGGTCAGAAATTTTTGACATCGCAAACACCAAGGGTTTGTGGTCAACATATGCAGTGAACCGGCGGCCCTCCAGGAAAAACCTGAAATGGCGTGTGGCCAGGTAAAGCGCCAGCAACTCTCTGTCAAAAACACTGTATTTCAGCTCATTGTCCCGTAGCGTACGGCTGAAAAATGCAAGCGGCTGCCAAACCCCGGAAACCTGCTGTTCTAACACAGCCCCCACCGCAACATCAGATGCGTCGGTTGTTAAAGCTATTTGCGCCGCTGGGGATGGATGGGCCAAAAGGGCAGCAGTGGCCAGTGCAGCTTTAGCATCACCAAATGCCTGTAGGCGTTCTGGTGTCCAGTCCACGCTGTCGTTGGGCTTTTTCTTTTTCAGCGCTCCATAGAGCGGACGCAGCAGTTGTGCTGCCCTGGGGAGGAAACGGTTATAGAAGTTAACCATTCCCAAAAATTCTTGTAGCGCTTTAACAGACTGGGGCTGTGGGAAATCTGACACCGCCTGCACTTTGTTTGGTAACGGGACGGCACCACTTGCAGAAATGCGGTGGCCCAAAAAGTCAATGACTGGCAGCCCAAACTGGCATTTCGCTGTATTTACAATCAGGCCATGTGCTGCCAGGCGCTGAAAAACCTCACGGAGGTGGGACAAGTGCTGCTCAGCCGAGCTGCTAGCCACCAGGACGTCATCCAGGTACACAAATACGAAGGACAGACCCCTTAGGACTGAATCCATCAACCGCTGAAATGTTTGTGCTGCACCTTTAAGACCAAAAGGCATGCGCAAAAACTCAAAAAGGCCGAAAGGCGTGATAACAGCGGTCTTAGGGACATCCTCCACATGCACAGGAACCTGGTGGTACCCCCGTACTAAATCTACTTTAGAAAAAATGGAGGTCCCAGCCAGGTGCACTGAAAAATCCTGGATGTGGGGGATGGGATAACGATCGTTCTCTGTGATGTTATTAAGGCGGCGGAAATCCCCACATGGACGCCATTTGCCATCTGCCTTGGGCACCATGTGGAGGGGGGAGGCCCACGGACTGTTTGAGCGTTGCACGATGCCTAAACGCTCCATGTTAGCAAACTCTTCCTGTGCTATTGCTAGCTTAGTAGCATCGAGGCGGCGTGCACGTGCGAACACCGGGGGGCCCGTTGTGGGAATATAATGTTCGACCCCATGTTTTGTGTTTGTGTTTGCAAAATCAGGAACAGTCAGCGAGGGGAATTCAGACAATAAACGCTGAAACACATTACCCGAAGCTAAAAAGTTAGCATGCATTAAAGGCCCAGCTCCTCGCGTCTCACAAGGCAGTGACGAAAAAGACACAGCGTCGATCAAACGTCTGTTAGCTAAATCAACCAGGAGCCCGTGAGCACAAAGAAAATCAGCCCCTAAAATAGGGACTGAGCTAGCAGCTACCACAAAGTTCCACTGGAAGTCCCGTTCATGGAAACGAACAGTCACCAACCTTTCGCCAAACGTCTTGATGGGATAGCCGTTAGCCGCGGTTAGCTGCGGCCCGCAGCCTTCTGCTAACCTGTCGGAGCCAGTCGGGGGAACGAGGCTCTTCTGCGAGCCGGAGTCCACCAGGAACCGCCTCCCCGACCTCGAGTCTTCAATGAAAAGCAGCCTTTCCTTGTCGCCAACGGCCGCGACTGCTAGCGGGCGCTGGCGCTGTCGTTTCCCTGCGGCTTGAAACTGCACGGTGGGACGCACCGTCGTGCTTTGGCGCCAAAACGCTGGTGGAAGAAACAAAAGGCAGCTCCTGACCGCCTGCGGGCGACCCCTGCTACGACCACTGGCTCGTCCGGCGCTGAGGGCGATGCTTGAAGCTCGGGCGCCGCTGGAGATCCGGGGACCGCCGCTTGGACCGCGAACGTCCTCGCAGCCAGCAGGATGCGGTCGGCTTCGCGGGCCAGCGAGCGGTAATCCTTCTGCTGCAGAAACGGGGAGTTGGCCAGGGCAGTGCGCACTGGAGCCGGGAGCCGGCGGAGGAAGAGGTGGAGAAAGAGAAACTCACAGTCAGCTGAACCCCTCAACGACAACATTCCTTCCATGAGCTCAAGAGCTGTGCCATCGCCCAAATCGGAGAGGGAAAACAGTTTCTCGGCGCGCTCCGCGTCTGAGAGCGTGTAACGCTGCAGAAGGAGCTCCTTGAGGGCGTCGTATTTTCCTTGTGCAGGAGGGTCTTCGAGCAGGCTCATTACCCGCTGGGTGGACAATGGGTCCAGTGAAGCGACCACATGGTGGTATTTGGTGTCGTCTGCAGAGATCCCGCGAAGAGCGAACTGTGATTCGACGTGGGCGAACCACGACCGAGGGGCGTGCAGCCAGAAGTCCGGGATTTTAACGGCCACCGCAAAAGCGAGCGGGGCCGCCGGTGGAGGTTCCACAACCGCGGACAGCTGAGGAGAGCTGGCTGGACCTTCAGATGTCGTCATATTCAGTTCACGTAGGTCACCAGTGTAGGAGGTGGTGAAGAGACGACACAGGAGACGGGATGTAGTTCTTCACTTTTTAATCAACTCCTACTCAACTGGCGGGAAAACCACCCAACACCGCCTTATATACCAACACAACATCCGGTCCTCTGGACCTTTCACAATAAAAGCATCCTGTAACACATTCGGTCCACTTGGTGTGAGTAGAGCCCCCTAGTGGTCCACCACAATATTATTATTACACTTATATTTTATGGCATTTTAACACACCTGCAGTAAGACTGGAATATGTATTTATTTTTGTATGCTTTTTATAGTTTTTAATTAACTTGT
>JBBPBX010003953.1:65144-79452 GCA_038048925.1 Garcialebias charrua
CTTTTAATTACCATTTTATTTTCATATGTTAATTTTTTTTAAATGTGTACCCATCTTGTATGATTGTCTGTTGTTGTCGTTGTTGTCAACTGTTGTCATCACTCTTTGTTAAAATTCAGATCTCTCTTGTAAATGAGTCCCCGAGGCGCAATGGGATTAACCTGTAGTAAATAAAGGTTGAATGAAAAAATGATACAGCTTCATCTGTTTGCACTGTATACAAAGTATAATAAACTATGTAAATAATCGTGTTTTTTTTTTCATTCATTCAACCTTTATTTAAACAGATAAGTCACACTGAGCCTCAAAGACTCATTTACAAGTGAGATCTGTTGGACAGACAACAAAAAGTGGTGAAAAATAACACATAGGGTTTGGAGATTTAAAAAAAATCCTAACATGCTTTTAACCTCTGTTTGAAGGTCAACAGCGCAATAATGACAAAAAATCTTGCACACTAGCACATAATGACGTCGACATTACGCGCGGGGGGGGGGGGACGCAAGGGCGGTGAGCAGCAACACACAGAGGCACTGCAGAGTTCAGGTAAAATCACTCGGTTCATATAGTTCCCTCTGGAGAGATCCGGGTGCCGAGGACGACCAAAGACGAATCCAAAGAGTCCTGAAATGATGATAGAGTGTTTATTCAGCTGGGCTCCTCTGAAAATTCCATGGAAATTCATCAGTATGAGGGGAGGGAGTGGGTAGAGCATCAGGTTTACAAAACTTTCAGGCGGGTTGAGATAAGACAGCCTGTCAAGGCCAGTCAGGGAGTCAAATTCAGATAGACATGATTGTTTTGGGGACAGGCAGAACTTTAATGACATTTACCTTGAGTCTGTGTTGGTCCACTCGTTTCTGAAATGTCCAAATTAAATGACCATACCAATGGAACGTGCCTGAGAATAATCCCTGAGATCTGATCCATTCTGCCAAGAGTCTGGGTGCTCAAGACATGAACCAAGCCATCACGTAAGGCAGGCAGCCTGACCAGGTCCAGATTTGCTGCTAACGACTTCCTTTATTGTTGATAGACCAGGAACCAGCCGAATCCAAAAAACAGGAACCAGTTATCATAAATCCAATTACATATGCATCATTAAAATCCACAGATGGCAGCTGAGATAGACACATCATCATGTCTTCCAAGTCGATGAAATATCCAGCTGCGTACGTGCCAACAGGGTAAATCGGCTCACCCAAAGCCTGTCTTCTCTTCAAACAAATGTTATCAATTGTGTTGAGAGACCAACGGACCAATTTCAAGTCCTTATGATTTGAAAGATTTGTAGAAGAGAGGCAGTTTCACAGACAAGACAGAGCAAAAGCAAAGCAGAGAGGGAGAGGATGCGTCCACCCTTGGGAAAAGCAAGTGTTGTACTAACGACAGTGACGGTAAATAATTGTATCTTGGAGTCCTGTCTCGTTCCGTATCTCATACAAATCTGGGTTCCCCAAGTTCCTAACACCATCTGCAGCCCCCTCACAAACTAGTTAAGGCCTGTGGTAACAGTTTCTGTTTTACTGTGCTATATAAATAAATCTGACTTGACTTGTCTCAAAGTTTTATTTTATTTTTCACATCCTAAAATCAAAAACATATTGAAACATGAGTTCCAATTTATGTATTAAATGTCTTCCTTTTATAAATAACTAAAATATATTTTTTTAACTGTGCTGGGTGGATTGTGTGTATTTTTATTGAACAGCATGCTGTTATTTAATAATTTGGGACATTTCCATACAACCACACAAATCTGTGCCCACTGACAGTTGAATTTTGTGAGTAAAGCAGAAGACACTCAGATGAGAATAATAGAAATCTGTCCCATAGATTTACAAGGTGCACTGTAAAAAATAATAAAGTTTTACATTTACAGTACTGGTAACATGGTTTGTTCTAAGACGTGCTGGAAAGTTTGCCCTCAGCATGTGGTGTATTAACAGCTGGTTCTATTGTTGTTGTTAAAGAAGCAGGAATGTATTTTTCTGAAAAAGAATCTTTAAAGTAATTTATTTTTGATCAAAGTATTTTTGCTGTGTGTTGAACCCAGGGTGCACACTCAAAGAAACTCAGGAAGTAAAATAAGAAAACTAATTTATTTACAAAAATGAAAGAAAAAGCTGATGTGGCAGCAAAATACTGGAACTCACAAAGGAAATACTGTATACACTTGAATACACAGAGGAACCAAACATGAACTGCTTCCAGTTTAATTCAAGGATGAGGGACCAAAGACAAGAGACTGAGTATAACAGGACCATCACAAGGGAGAAATGACAAACACCTGACGAGACAATGAGGATCAGCTGAGAGTGGGAGGAGCAGGAGCTGACTCCATGAGGAGGAAAACACTGGGGGAGGAATTAACCGAGGACAAGTGAAACAAGAAAACTGACAAGATCTCAAGACAAGATAATAAAACATAAAGTCACAAAAAAAATAAAACTAAAAGATGAACTCAAAGAATAAAATAAACAACACAGACTAAGACAAAAGGTTAAAGCTCCACTGACATCATCTTTTAACTTTCCATAAAATGGCACAACATATATATATATTAAGATTGACCTCTGATCGTTTTTGCTAAAACAATGTGAAATGAATGAAAATTCCTCTCAAAAACAGTTTAAAATTAGCGCCTTTTTTTTCACACGATAAATACGGGGTTTCCCCGTCGCGCGCTTATGACGTCACTTCAAGACTCGCGTCAAATGCGCACCTTGTTTACAATGGACAAGATAACGCGACCCGTCCAATTTAGCCATCTAAAACTTTATATTTTAGCGGTTTGACTCCAGAGAAGCCAAAGTTATTTCCAGTAAACAGCAGGTTATAATTTTTTTTCAGCTCCTGCTGGTTTTTGGAGACTTTTCACTTCAGGAAGTGAGCAGCTCTGTGAGGTCTTACACAGCAGCTGATATGAGAGTCAGAAGGAATTCTACATGTAAATAGTTTTCACACCACTGAAATGGTAATATATTAGTTAATGTTTCTAATAATTATTCAACATTAATTTATAGTTTAAAAAATTAGTCCCTTTTAAAATATCTGTTAAATATATTATTCTTTTACTTTATTTTGTTTGTGTTTTCAGGTTTCCAGGTCTCCAGTCCATCACCTGAGGCTCTTCCTGTTGAACCACTAGTACAACCCAGACTTTCACATCACAGCAGGTAAGATTGCATCAACAAAAAGAATAGTACTCAACAATATTCTTTGATGTAAATCTGTTGATTTTCTGTGGTTCTGATGAGGGAAGTGACAAAGTGGATGCAGCATTCAGCCCATAATGGACCCAGATGTCCTCTGCGTCCAGACCTACAACACCTGGACATCCAGGAGCGTGCACGAGGAGGTGTTGGAGTCTGAAGAAGTGTACAAGCAGCAAGATGAGGAGAAACTAGACAGATGTCCCCTGCGTCCAGACCTACAACACCTGGACAGGAGGGTGGACGAGGAGGTGTTGGAGTCATTTTTACAGAGCTGATGAAGTCAAACACCACTTGCTGATATTTTTTAAACTCAATTTTTTTTGATAATCTGTTCATATTAATGTTTCCCCAGAGGTTTTCATTTATTTGATAATATGGGATGGTTTTATTTTAATAAAATGTTTTTTTCAACATTCACCAATTTTGTTTTTACTAAAGTATGAGCTGTGAGTTGTAGATGAACGAATGAAATTAAAACAGATACACAAATATTCTCACAAAGAATAACTCAACACTAACAGATAATATAGTGTACTACTGTAACTTTATTTACACATAACTACAGAAACACTTGGTTCATTGTTATCCTTTTTTTTTCAAACAATATGTTCATTTGAACAGTCAGAAAAAATATTAAATTCATTGATTCATTTTCATCTCCATGCTCTGTCCAGTTGTAGTATTTCTGCATATTTTGATGTCTTGATGCACAAACGTAGCTTTCTGCAGCATCAGTCCTGATGTTCTACAGATCCTGAAGATGTCTCCATCTGTTCTTTAACAATATAAAGGTTTGTTCTCCTCCACCTGGGTACACTCTTCAGGTGAAGACATTTCTGTGGATTGATGATAAAACACACAGACACACACAGTATATATCATATGCAGTATACTGTATATTAAGACAATGGGTCAAACTAATGTCTTCAGACTCCACCACCTCCTCGTGCACGCTCCTGGATGTCCAGGTGTTGTAGGTCTGGACGCAGGGGACATCTGGGTCCATTATGGGCTGAATGCTGCATCCACTTTGTCACTTCCCTCATCAGAACCACAGAAAATCAACAGATTTACATCAAAGAATATTGTTGAGTACTATTCTTTTTGTTGATGCAATCTTACCTGCTGTGATGTGAAAGTCTGGGTTGTACTAGTGGTTCAACAGGAAGAGCCTCAGGTGATGGACTGGAGACCTGGAAACCTGAAAACACAAACAAAATAAAGTAAAAGAATAATATATTTAACAGATAATTTAAAAGGGACTAATTTTTTAAACTATAAATTAATGTTGAATAATTATTAGAAACATTAACTAATATATTACCATTTCAGTGGTGTGAAAACTATTTACATGTAGAATTCCTTCTGACTCTCATATCAGCTGCTGTGTAAGACCTCACAGAGCTGCTCACTTCCTGAAGTGAAAAGTCTCCAAAAACCAGCAGGAGCTGAAAAAAAATTATAACCTGCTGTTTACTGGAAATAACTTTGGCTTCTCTGGAGTCAAACCGCTAAAATATAAAGTTTTAGATGGCTAAATTGGACGGGTCGCGTTATCTTGTCCATTGTAAACAAGGTGCGCATTTGACGCGAGTCTTGAAGTGACGTCATAAGCGCGCGACGGGGAAACCCCGTATTTATCGTGTGAAAAAAAAGGCGCTAATTTTAAACTGTTTTTGAGAGGAATTTTCATTCATTTCACATTGTTTTAGCAAAAACGATCAGAGGTCAATCTTAATATATATATATGTTGTGCCATTTTATGGAAAGTTAAAAGATGAGGTCAGTGGAGCTTTAAGTCTCATGTTTCATACTGGTTTAGTTTATTTAAGGCTCTGGGAACCAGTTTTTTTATTGACTTCTTGTTATCAGTGGCATGATCGAATACTAGCAAAATCCATTTACACCAGATCAGCTCTTGTGTTTCACTCAACATTTTTAAGTGTTTGTGTTTCTTTGCTGCACAGGTCTGCTTTAGGCTCAACCATAAAAGATGATGTCACGTAGTCGCGCGTGGAGTCAGAACTTGCGTTTCATGGCGTTTTGCAGCTATGCTAATTTTTGCAGCTCTAGGAAAGGTTATTGGGTCATTTTTCTCTCCACCTGGTAGATAGTTTTGTTTGATACAAGCATATTTCTGCAAATGACACATTGCTGTGTGGATTAGGGAACTGGCTTACGCTGCCTGCAGTTGGGCAATACTGTGTGTACTTCTGTATGTATTTATATATCTTTTTGTACACTTTTGCCACTGTTTGCACTATCTGCTGAGATGCTGTGGTGCTTAGCTTGCTGGAGCAGTGGTGAGTGACAATTATTTAATGGCAGTCAAAAGGAAAAACTTCCTCAGCAGATGTCTGTATCAGTGTGCGAAGCTGTATTAAAAGGATTGGGCTGAATGTGTGCATGCTTAGCTGGCTGTTATTGTGTGATTAAAGGTGAGAATTACACTGCAGCACTGGTAGAACCACATGCTGTGAGAGGGGAACAGAGGAGGATGGTGGTTAAGGTGCTTAAGGTGGTCCAGCTCAGGCGGGATCTGGAAGTACCAGCCCGTTTCTGTGCTTTTAGTGTCAGTTAGATAACAAACGTCTTTGTCAAATGTAAGCTGCCATGAAAGACGAGTCTGCTTACACTGCACTGAGTCAGAAGAGATTTGTAGTAAAATAGTAATAAAAAGCTACGAGGTGTAAAGACAGGTAGAAGCAGCCCTTACTCCCACTACGTTGCGGTGTTTTAAACACAAGGGCTGCGGTTTTCTGGACTCGGCCATCGTTACTGACTACAGAAGACTGAGCAGTCAGGAAAAGCTTTGAGGCTCTGATCCTATTTTCACCCTGCTGAAAACTGGAACCAAAAACTACCCAGTCTGCACGGAAATATTTCTGTTTTAACAGAACAACTGCTCCGCATCAGTAGCATGTTGCTGCTAAATTCACTTTAATTGTCACTGAAGTGTGTATAGCTTTTGATGGAGGCCTTCACACATGTCACAAGTGACTGCTACTATTAGGACAGGTCACTCCAATGGAGATGAGCCCCTGAAGTCAGTGCTGTCTCACTTTGTCTATTAACCAAACTTAAAAAAAGAATAAGGTTTAAAAGAAGTAAGAAAAAAAGCTGTCTCTTAAAATTAGTTTGAATCCCCAGTGAGAAAGGTGCCAGTTCGAGTGCTGTACTAACACCCTCCACCCGGTGGGGATCTGTTTCTAAAACTGCACCTAAGGGTTTAAAAGCAGCCATCAGCCTCCTCTAAGATACCAATGTACCGTAATCTTCTGCATTTATCATCCCCTTTTCCTCTTTTCAAAGGCAAAAAGTGCACTTATAAGAGGTGCACTGGTGCCATTTTTCTATCTTACTGGATAAAGTGCACAGTGGGATAGCCTCTTACAGTTCCTTCATAAAGGATGACAACCCTGCCACGCTCTCTATGACCTACATAACCTATTGAAATGTAGCTGAATTGCAGCAATTTTGGAAAACCTGCTTCATTGTGAAGGCAATTATAAATTATTTTACATTTAGCACCCACAAAACAGGTCTTTCCCTGATATTTTTTATGTTTCTGATATGCTCACCTGCACTCCTACACTGATTTACATGTCAGCAGCATGTTCCTACTACAGTACTGTGCAATGTAGGGCCGTAATTGCCCCGTGTCACAGGTTTTGCCCTGACCTTGAATTTGTCCATCTGTGTCAGGATGTTGCTATGTACTAAAAGATCACACCAAGCTTCAAAGACATACCATCATGAGTATCACATCTGGGCCAGGTTGCCTCCATGATCTTGTCACAATCTCTGTTGTAGACAAGGCATGAAGCCAATGTGGCCAGTCCTGATTTGAATAACTCCCAAGCCATGTTGGTACATGATCATGCTGCCCCCACACTGCATTCCACCCAGGACCTCAACCCGGATAACGAGTTTCATTCCACCTTAGGTTCGCAATAATGTAGATGACAATGAAGTTTCCTTGATCCTCGATTTGCTGTGATAGGACACCATGACCTTGCCACAGAAGTTTTCTGCATCTGTGTAACTGTGTGATTAAGAGATAAGTACGGTAATGTTTTTAAAGTGTAAAGCAATAAACTAAAGTATCATTAAATGTCTGAAAACAGTTGGATAATGTTATCTACAACTTTATTACCTTTTTAAAAAATATGCTTTTGAGATACAGTGAAACATTGGGCATCCAAACTTTTGGAGTTGGAATGTTTTAATAACTAATGTGCCCTTAGCCTGGTTGAACCAGACCCTGTCCTTCACTTTGCTTCGGACTAGGGTCTGGCATTCCTCCCATTGAAAACGATTTCTCCGTAGATTTTTGAACGGACCAATCAGAGAACAGAAGGCGTAGTTTTGTTAGCTTAGCCTGGCGAGGTCCAGGCTATTCAGATAAAAAGCTCAGAAACCACTCGGTGGATCTTTTTTTTGCTACCAGTGTGTAATTATATGGCTCTAATTTACTGACTGTTGGCCTTGATGAAACATTTGAGATAAAATTCAATTTTTTATCATTTATTTTCGTAGCGCACCCGAGGCTGTTTGGAAAATGTCAAACCGAAACTATTTAAATCCAGCAGATTTGACCAGTTCGTGAATTGATTTAGGAACTGTTGAGCTCAGAAACACTTTATAACGTCAGCTAAGAAATATAGTTTTTCTCAGGAAAGAAATAATAGTTTTTTACCTTGTTTTGTTGAAAATTCCTTCGTGGCGGCAGCCATTTTAACTGACGACGTCAGTCCCAGGGTTGCCAGATAAACATAAATTTTATTTTATTTTTATTTTTTTTACCCCTTTTCAGTGCAAATGTTCACTAAACTCAACACACTATTAATCTTATCAGACCCTCACGCAGCAAATATGACAGTTTGGGTAAAAAATAAAATAAAATAAGCAACAGTACTAGATGATTCGTTAATTCTTATCTGGCAACCCTGTCAACGTCGTTCAAAACTCCGCCTTCTGTTCTCTGATTGGTCCGAACAAAAATCTACCGGAGAAATCCTAGTGGGTGGGTGAAGTCCCAGACTGTGCAGTGAAGGGAAATGAGAATTGAGCGGAGCTGTGCAGGAATGGCGAGGGCCAGGCTAATGTGCCCTTGGTAGAATGTAAGACTTTGTGAACTACTCCCACAGTATTTTATTTAGACAAATACCTCCAAATGACATCATCAACGTTATTTTTTTCAAAGATTTGACCAAGCTGTTTTAGTCATTTAAGGCAGCCTTGCCTTTGAAATGCAAAAATGCTGGACATCCCTGGAAAAGTTACTCTTGAAGGCAACATACAGTATGTTGCTCTAAAATCTCTGCTGGAGTTTTCTTCCTTAACTCTACCATCACAGAAGTAAAATCCTTTGGCCAAGGACGCAAATACAATCTCGTACTACTTGTATTATGTGCGTTTCCTAACAAGAATGTATTCTGCTGTTGACTGTGGAACCGAAGTATAATCTTGGCATTGTCCCTTTGAAGTACTGTTGAGATTTGACATTGTGCTTCCATAGAGTTGGGCCAGTGACAAAAAGGTTTGACAAAGATCAAAATCAAAAGAAGAGACAGCGCAAAGCAGGCTTTTAGTCCTACACTTTCCACAATGCAACTCAATCCCATTTAACAGTTAGACCAGACCAGGATCATCAGGGATTATTTTCTGAGATTTGACAAAGCTCCCTCAGAGACAATGAAGAAATTACACATCTATACAACATACATGACTTTTTTCACACAACTTCTCCCAAGATTAAAAACTTAAAGACCGTGTAAAGTGAATTTCAACATTTTCTTAAATAAACATTATAAATGTGATAATTGTAATGTTGTAAATGAGTAAAAAGTTTCAAAATTGTAGCTCAATTAATTTTGGAGTTATACATGAAACTGTGTATAAAGATATGTGTGTTTCAGGATTTTTTAGGCGTGTTTTAAACGGGACCGCGTTTCGTCACGCGGTCCTCATTAGTATAGCCCTACCCCCTGCTGCTCCAGTCATATAAATTGTTCTTCGCATGGGTGGAGCCGTTCACTCGCGAGTCGCAGATAGCATCAGATAGCAATAGCATAGATATTTTGTTCATTGTTAGCTAGCTAATCAATTATGCCTCGTTCCTGCATCTTCCCTGGATGTTTTAATGGTCAGGGCACCTGCTACTGACCGTCTCCCTCCTCAGCCTCCGGACACCGCCGCCGCCTTTCCTGTTTCTTTTCTTTCTTTCTTTTTTTTATTGCTAAGCCTGTGCCCTACAAGTTCACAAGCTCCTTTTTTGCTAAGAAAATGCGACAGGTCCATTGCATACTTAGTTATCAACGTGATTACTCTTTATTTTAATCACCAACACAGCCCCCGCATGCGATGTGTCGGGTCGGACCGGGTGCAGCCGCGCGAGTCCGCTCATCTTCTAAACACAGAACAGCGGAGTTATGAATTATAGTTGTGTCCTCAACTTTTAAAATAAAACCAGAGTTGTTTGTGCACTAAAAACAGCGTAACTCTTGGAAAAAGGAGCAAACAGAGCAGGTTTACTGATGAACCTGTCTTCCTCCTCCACACACAGTTCAGCTCTGAGCGAGAGGGTCCTCCTACTTGCTCTGAGCTGCAGAACTGCGCTGAAACCACGCCCACGCGCTGACACGCCCCCACCGTTCCAGACCCTGGGAAAATCATGTTTTTTCCTTATATTTGAGACTTAATTTTATAAGGTAAACAATGTTTTTAATCAGTCAGATTTATATGGGTGATTAATAACACATATTTATGCCGTGTGACAAACTCAAAACACAAATTTAATTTTACTTTACACGGTCTTTAAAGTTATGCACCATAACTCATGTTCCCTGAAGGAAGGGAACGAGGTGCAACATAAATGCTATGGGAAATTGCGCTCCACACAGTTACCTGAAGGAATACAATCACGCCTTTATGGCAGGGGGTCAGCGTCGCGCCAGAGGCCCCGCCCTCTGGGTACTTAAGCCGCTGACGCCCATCCATCGATCTCCAAAATGCACTTCACCGAGCTTTCAGCATTGAAAAGGGCCAGGTATGTTGCACCTCGTTCCCTTCCTTCAGGGAACATGAGTTATGGTGCATAACTTTCAGTTCCCTTATCAGTCATGTCACTCGGTGCAACATAAATGCTATGGGAACGTAATTCATTCACGCCCTTGAAATGCTCAGTAAAATGCATCCTAGTGTGAACGTCCGCCTTTATTCAAAAGGCATCTCAAGGCCGCTTTCTACTGTGTGTTAGAAAGGACAGCCTGAGTGACATCACACGCAGTAACATCCAAACTGTAATGCTTTGCAAACGTGTTCATTGAGCTCCAGTTTGCAGCAGCACAGATGTCTGCAACTGGTACACCCTTGAACAGTGACCACGAGGTGGCCAAGCCCCGAGTGGAGTGGGCACGCACTCCAGAGGGCACCTGTTGACCTTTGCTACTGTACGCCCTTTTTATGGCCTCAGTCACCCAGTGTGAGAGGCGCTGTTTTGATAGGGCCTTTCCTGTAGCTGGTGCAGCAAAGCACACAAACAGTTGATTTGTTTTTCTCCATTCGGCTATTCTCTGCATGTAAGTGCTTAAAGCTCTCACGGGACAGAGAGCCTTCAGCCTTTCCTGTTCCTGAGTGAAGATAGGAGCAGGTGGAAAAGAAGAGAGATCAAAGTCCAGACTTCTGGGGTTTAAAGTCAAAACCTTGGGGATATATGCAGGATTAGGCCTTAGGGTGACCTTTGACCCATCAGGGGCGAACCTGGTACACACTGGATGTACAGACAAAACGTGGAGGTCACCCACACATTTTGCTGAGCAAAGAGCCAGGAGAAGAGCGGTCTTATAAGATAGCATTCGCCTCAAATATCCGAAAAACGCCTAAAAAATACATACCCAAATTAAATTAGAAGCTGTTCTTGAACCGTATGGCGTACAAGCAATTGGTTGGTGTCTTTGTAAAGATAACACTTTGAATTTTTTGTTTCAGCAGTCAAATTTGTTGTATCTGTTATTATTTTGTATTTATTGAAGTGAGAGCACACAGAAATAAAGCGTTTTTCTTGCCTCGCCTGAAAATGTTTATATGTGTCAAGCACCTGCACACTGACACAACAATATGTTGATTTGAATTTCATATGAGCCTAAACTGTGAAGTATTTACTAATACAGTTTCAAATTTGAAGTCAATAGCATAAAAATTGAGGATTTTGTGCCTGTTTTTGTATGTGCATGTTCAGGCGGACAAACATGCCCAAAACTGTGCCAAACTGTGCCATGCTGGGTAACACCTGTATTATGCCAACTTCAAATGTCTGAATACTTCTGAATACTTCAACATACTTCAGAATGACTGTCTATTGAAAGCTTACATCTGTTTCATTCATATATTTACTCTCAAGCTGATAGAAATACAGTAACATGACAGCAGGCCGCTCGTAGCTCGGGGACTACCTGTACACTGTAAATCACAAGAGAACATTTCCTCCAAAATGTCCAGCTGCAGCTGCCTGCAGCCCAACACCCCCCAACACCCCCCAGATAACACAGATAAAAGTCACTCAGCTCCACAATAGCTCCATGGGGGGCTCTGAGCCTCAAAGCCTACACACACACACACACCCGCACCAACCCACACACACACATACGCACACACATGAGAAAAGGCAGTTTCTTCAGAAAGGAGCAGCTTTTTCCTTGTAAATCAAGTTCTAAAACTTGTATTTCATGTTTCCATGGCATTTATCCATGGCTAAAGAGTGATAAAAGTCAGAATAAGCAGGCGTAAAAGTCAACAAAGGAGCGCTCACCGTTTTACGCACGACGCAGCTGTTCAATGATTCCTGTTGCGCAGTGGATCTGAGACCTCTCACGTTGCTCAAAGCATGGCATGTCACATGTCTATACAACGGGAATTTGATTGGCTACAAATCTGTGATGTCAGAATCAGCTCTCATTTGATTGGCCAAGACCCCCACGTGGGGGAACAGGGGGAGGGTGGATTTTTGCTTGGTGACTCTGTGGGATTTGATTGGCTCTAGAAACTGAAAAGTTTCACTCAGTTGGTCAAAATTGGTGTCAATCAAAAGCAGAGAGCCTATGGAAGACTTTTAATGCATCAGAACTTCCAAGGCTTCCATATTTGGGAAATCACGATCTAACACCTGCAAATTAGGCTCAAACGGTACCGCGGGCGGGCCCGCGCCTCGCTCAGTGGTTCGAACAGGGGATCACAGAGAGCCCCCAAGACCATACTAAGATCCCATCCAGGAGTCAAGCTCCTGTTGGGGGGTCTCTTCCTTAGCACACCCTTCATAAATCTTATTATGAGCGGGTGCGCGCCAGGCGTCCTGCTTCCCCAGCCCTCGTGACAAGCTGAAATTGCTGATAGGAACACCTTAATCTTTGAGAAAGAGCGACCTTTTTCCAACAAGTCTGAAGAAACGTGAGGAGCTGGGCCAAGTTGCATGAATAAGAAATAATATTTCTTTCTGTGCACCAAGCTTCAAAAATATGCAATTTTCTGGCGTAGAGAGACTGTGTTGACATAGCTCGTGCGTTTTGAATGGTTTCTACCACGTTCTCTGGCAGGCCTGAGGCCATCAGCTTGTTCCTCTCTGCCACCAAGCTGAAATTTGCCACAGTTCTCAGCCTAAGTGGCGAAACTGTTCCTTCCAGTGACGTGGAGGATCCCTGGAGAGGAGCCGGTGGTGGAACCAGCTCTCCCTCAAGGGCCCTAATTTCTGTGGTCCCTTGAAGGTCAACCACGTTAGGGAGAGGGCCTTTCTGCAGATGTACCTCCATACTACTCTGATCGAGAGTGTTTGGAGGCAGAGGCAATCTGCTGTCATTATTAGACAAAAGCTGAACAGAATGTCTGTTTTTCCTCTTTTTGTTGGGGGTCATGGATCGGAGGGGTTGCAAGTTTTGTAAACGAGCAGATCTCCTGACTCCAGCCCGTGTCCTAGTTGGGTCAGCACAGTGAGCGCGGTCACATGCTGTAGGATCACTGTTTTGAGCATGGCGTGTCGCCCATTGAGAATAAGGGGACCGCTTCAGCATGAGAATGTGGAGATGGTTCTTTGTGTTGAGCAGACTTTAGATTGGTTGGTGACAGAGAGTTCAGTCCTCTTCGATTAAAGGGAAGGGGAGTCTGATTTAGCCCTGGTGCCATTTCTATTCTGCACTGAGTGTTTACACACGCTGCAGTTTTATCACAACTGCTTATGTGAACGTGTGATACTGGTGTTGGCCTGCGGGCTTCTGTCGTGGCCCCCCTGTCCCTTACTGGCGTTCGATGAATAGGTGGCCAGGAAGGTGGGTCGTCAGATTCTGTCGGCGCGTACCCCAGGAGCGCGGACGTGTCACGGGTTTGTTTGATTTGTGTATTGCTGGCCCTGTGGTTTAGAACGGAGCGGGGGTTGGAGCACGTGACCCCCCTCACCTGTCTCTATGAGGAGTGACGGGCCTGCTTGCAGACGCCTCTGAGCCTATCTGTTGCAGACAGAACAGAGGCACCCTACTGGGGTTTATAAATTAGGCTAACACCCCGTGAGCCGTGAGGGAGGGGGGAAGATGGCCCCCGCCCTTTATGTCGGCTGGAAGAACAGAGGGGACTGTTCTACTGATGTTACTGTGTTTGTTGTTGATTTTTTTTGTGTGAGTCAAGAAAACAGAGAGGGGCTGTTTTTTTAGCTTTATTCGTGCTTATGTGTAACGACATATTTGACTTTATGTCACTCACAGCAGAAAGAACATGATTTGTGTCTAAACCAAAGTCACCAGCTTTTTGTACCGTGCTACAAACAAAGTCTGGACGTGAAAAGATAATTTCCCGTACCGTGTGGACGGGTGATCGTGTAAAGTTAAGAAGTGGTCCTGGTTCATCAGGCACGCTTCTGTTTGGTGTCCCGATTCGCCGAGGAGGTTCTGTACCAGTCCGCCTGGCAGGGAACAAATCTGTTCTTACTCCAGGCGTGTTCGGTCCGAGATGGGCCCGACGGTGGTCTATGCCGGTGCTCGACCTCGTACGTCAGCCGCTTTTGCGGTGGGGCACGTGTGGCTGAGTGGTGTCGAGGCTGCGGTGCA
>JBBPBX010003954.1:7851-21848 GCA_038048925.1 Garcialebias charrua
CTTTAAAGGGGACCAAATGTAGGATATATAATTTTTTGTGGTTTATCTGTGGGCTATCCAGACCATTTTCAGTCAATTTTATACACAAAATAATGCTTAGATTAAAAAATATCCCCTTTCTAATTCTGCCAAATTTCACTTCCGTTCTAAACGACCGGTTTATGAATAATGAGGTCTGAAAGCCACGCCCTACAAAGACCTATTTACATTAACTACGCCCTCTGCAACAGCCAGTATCTCTAATATGTTGTTATTTTAAAATTAGCTCTTTTTTATTACTCATTTGACTTACTGTTAGTGCTAGTAGCTTAAGATAACTTACCAAAAGCCCTCTGCGTGCGCCGCCATTTGCAGCTGCCTTGACATTTAAATGTTGCATATCTGATTTTGAAAGTGCGTATGTTTAGTGTGAGAGGGTCAAAGCTTTAATAGCTCAAAAACCACACATGGGTGGGTTTTGATCCCGGGGGCGTTGATAAGCTTATCAGGCGTCTCCACAACCCACACACTAATGTACAGAAGCACACACACAGTCTCAGAGGAACTAAAGACAAATACGCTCATGAAAATTAACTTGTGCACTAAATCTTGAGTGCACAGGGACCAGGGCACACACTGGACCAGCTGTGAAATATGAGCATTAGTCTGAAGGCAAGTTGGTCCGTAAGAGGAGTGAATCTACTAGCATGGATGCTTACAGGCAGCCAAGATAACAAGAACTTGGTTCCTCACTACTGAAATTCTGAAATTAGCCCTCGGCTGAGTGAATAGTCTGGAAACGTTCAACAGCTCAGAGGAACGTGGTTTTTTGAACAACAAGCTGGACTCTGGAGCTCTTGGTGCGTTAAACAGTGGAAATTAAGATACCTACTTAAGTTAGACTCAAGGGAGGATATTTTGTGATTATTACGTTCATGATACTGAAAACAGCTAAATTTAGTTTTGTATGCAAAATATCAAGTGATTGAAAGAAAGTATTTTAAGCCGAGACATTCCGCAAATGGATCAAATGTGTTGACTATGAGTCTACAAGGACTGCAAGAGGCCTGCTTTGTGCCAAAAAACTAAAGGCTGCATTTTTTTCTTTCTATTTTATTATGCCATTTAATTTCAAGTTCAAGTTTATTGTCATACACATCACAAGGTATGAGGTGGAATGAAATTATGTACACAGGGTCCAAGTTACTCCTAAAAATAGGGAAAATATAAAGTGTAAAAAGAAGAAGTATACAAGGATCTAAGACAGGGGTGCCCAATACGTCGATCGCGATCTACCGTTCGATCGCAAAGGTATTATGGGTAGGGGTGTACATCACCAACTTTACCACAATAAATATTATATTGATTTGTTTGTATGACGATACGATTTTTCTCAATATCACAAATTCTGACACAATACGATTTTAATTATTATATTCGATTCACAAGTCTGCGATCATTATATTGCGATATCAAATGCCCATCTCATTTACATATACAGTAAATACATTTACAAAAACTATTCAAATATGATTTAACCATTTTATTGCTGTTATTACAAGCACCAGACATTTAAATATTTTTTTTACTTTATTAATGAAAAAAATAAAATAATAAATGACCTGTTCGGTATAGTCTCACATTTCTCATGTTTAAAGGCACGGTCTGCGGTTTTTTGAAAGCCCTGAAACTTAGGAAAATTTTGAGCAGAGACCGTTCTCCCTCCTCCCCCTTGCACTCTGGCTGACCTGGAACTCCGCCTCCTTAGCTCCTCCTTCACAGCATGGCCAGTCTCGTGAACGCGCATGTATGTAAACAGTTGTAATGGCGTCGGGGCAGTCACCGGTAAGAGGATGGACTATTTCCTTCTCAAATCTTTGCGTATTTGTAATAAAGTATCGTAAATTATGTATAACCCTTTCAATAAGTTATGTGTAGCTTTTACTTTGCTGCAGTGTGACATTTTATCTGTGTTATGCATCTAGAGTTTGTCTATGGGCTCGGGCTCCGACGAGGAATTTACACCCAGAGGGACTTCTACGGTCCGAAGAAGAGGAAGCCGCTTGCGTGGTACCTCAGGCAGGTCACGTGGAAGACGAAGCAGAGGACGCCGTGGGCGCTCAACTACAGACGACTTCAGCAGAGAAGACATGGCTCGTGCTGACAATTTAAGATTGGAGAGGATTGCTTTTGAACGTGTAAGCTATCGGTTATATAAATATGTTTATAGCCTATATAAACGTACATATTTATAAAGAATATATATATGGATGTACTACAGTAGATATATATACACATATATATACACACACCCAGATATATAGCATATATATTTATATATATACACACACATGTACTGTACACGTTTCAGATCATATATGCTTTCACTCTTACTTTTTTTAGACATATTTTGCTGTTTATCTTTGTTTTATGAACTTTCTTTTACAATATGTGTTACTTGTAGGATTACATTCAAAGACTGGATCTTCAACAAACACGGCAAGTGTTGGATCGTTGTTTGGATCGTGATCCAAGTTTGATTTTTGATGTCCTCAGCCATTTCAGACCAGCTTCACCAGCATCCATCCCTCCTTTACCTGTACAACCGTCATGGTGCATTTGCCATAGATGCAGAGATATGCCGACCTTGGTAGAGATGAAGTGCTGCAACCAACAGCCACATGCGTGCATTTCGACCGTACCATACATGGAAGCATTCATTTTGAATGCAGGAGTTCTTCGTCTTGCCAGAAGAATCTGGAATGACCTTCGTGCTTTAATTGACCTTCAAGATCCTGGTGAGGACAACAGGCAATTCCGTCATGCAGCATACAGACAGTTCGTAGCGTGGCAGTGTGGCACTTTGGGTCCCGGACACCGTGTCGTCATCCCAAGCTGCTGTGTGTGGGTCATCAGAGATCGCTTTCCAGATCCTCACGGACAATACCGGGGATTTATTCCCAGAAGGGTCTAGTTAAAATGTTGTGTAGTTGCTGTGTTGTGTGTTGCTGTGTTGTGTTCTTTTCACTAGAATAGCAGTTATTCATTTAAAAAATATATTGTAGTTTGCTATTATTATTAATAAAGTTCTTCTAATTGTTTTTTTATATAATTAATTCTTTAGAACTAGAAGGCTCACTTTAGCATTGCACATTACTGAATTATCTTTTGAATCATTTACCAAACAGTTCCTTTCAGTATGAATCGAGCAAAATCACTGGGTCAACAATAGTCATAATGAAAATGAAAATCACAAAACCATGAAGTTGCAACTTAAAAATATACTTTATTTTTACATATGTGAGTACCAGTAGTTGCATTTCTGCTGACGATTGCTCCACGAGCATCTATGACTGGGGTAATTTTTTACCTGTTGAAAGAGCTTAAATAAGTGAATGTGTTAGACATTATTATTCATAAATTATTTAATCTATAGGGAGAAAGTTATATATAACAAAAAGAATAATCCAGGCTGAAAAAATCAAAAAGAAAAAGTGCAGTGACGACTATTTCTTACCCTGGCCCCTGCTGACTTGTGTCTCCAAAAGCTCTTGAGTTGTGGGAGCTGGCACACCAGACAGGACACCATACTGACGTGGATCAGTGGCTCTCGTGGTAGTAAGGCGAGGCAGCCCATGTCCAGATGACACCCGTTTTCTGACAATGGCCCTCTGAAGTTCTGCAATGTAATTGTAGTCCTTCTCCTGCTTCACAGAATACAAACTCCACTTCCGAGACTTCTTATTATAGAGTTTGTGATATCTGAATGTAGATATTAGACAGAAGATAAAAACAGACGAAAGAAGATAACATAATAGCTATATGCCTTCATTGATAAGATAAGGTAACAATAATCTAATTATTATCATTACATCTTCAACAAATATATTTTTCTGTACAGTTTAGTTTATTAATATTAAAAATTAAATATTATAATTATTTCAACAAGGGTTTTGCATAAAAACTTGGAATTATTTACTGGAGCTAATCCAGTCTGTCTGTTAGCAAAGGACCTCATGAATTGCTGGATTTTAATAAAACATTCAGAGAGTGATCATTGGGTGTACTTCTACAACTGATTAACCTTTGAAGTCGATCGGACTGATAAATGGCCGCAACAGCTAATCAACATTAGGAAACACCAATTTTTTTATAACTCAGTTATTCTTCTGCACATTGTGCTAAAAACTGATGTGGTGGTAGCAGTCATTCCAAACAGACTCTGATTATGATGTCTTGTGAAGTAACTTTTTGTTTCTACAACACTATCATTTCACAACATTAAAATATCTTCATATAGCATAAAGGGCAATTGTCAAAATCCATTCTTGTAATTAATACTGGAAATATTATAATATGATATATAAGGTATATATAATATCTTATATTATGGTATATAATCTTTTAGTGTGTTAGAGATGCAGTTGAATAATTTAGCCAGCAGATGTCTCTATGAAGCTGCAGTCAGTTTATAACTAATTGACTGATTGCTGTTTTTTGTAATACAATGAATTGTTATAATGTGAGTAAAAAATAACGTAAATAACAAAAGGCCCTGTCACACTATAATGTATTATTATAATTAGTAAATTATAAGTATAAAATTTAAGAAAAAATTGAGGCATGTTGTTTCAGGGTATATACAGAAATTCTACACAAATAAAACTAACTCATTTAGTATTTAACTTTTTGTAGTAATATAAATAAAGTTGGATAAGTTGACATAAGGTGTTCAAAAATTTACGTTTCAGCTAATTTAAACTTTTCATAAAATGTTACGTATATTACGTACTGTATGGAACCATCGCGCTTTCTCTTGACTGGTCTGTGAACATGATGGTTATAATCCAGGCCAGCCAGTAAGATTCTTGCTTCATACACAGGAGGGCTGAAGCTGAATCGCTTGCTGGCATACATCAAGATATGATTGTGAAAAGACTCTAGCTCAGCTGTTGACCTGCATATTTAGTGAGAAATGACAGATTTTAAACATTATTTTCAAACTGCTATAGTTGAATAAAAATTGTATGAATAATATAAATCATTATAACTACCTAAATTTCAGGTACTTCGGAATCTCCTTCAGCCAGCGTTCATTCAGAATGATGTCAGATAAAACCTGATGGGCCACTGAGCCCTTCTCGATCCACACCTTGTCTCTCTGCTCCTCTAAGGGACCGTGTTGACAAGCATCAAGTGTCCACTCATGTTCTCCTGAGACGTGGTGAAGTAGGCCAATCCACATTTCCTATATTGTAAAAATGAAAACAGTTTCCAATAAATACTTATGAAATCTGTTTATAGTGTCAATGTCACATGTCAAAGTCACCTCAATGCTGAATAATTACCGGTATACAAAATAATTACATATAGCATGTTTAGTTGATTGATATGGGCTGTTAGGTCCCTGTACGACCGGTGTCAGAGCTTGGTCCGCATTGCCGGCAGTAAGTCAGGCTTGTTTCCAGTGAGAGTTGGACTCCGCCAAAGTTGCCCTTTGTCACCGATTCTGTTCATAACTTTTATGGACAGAATTTCTACGCGCATGCAAGGTGTTGAGAGGATCCTTTTTGGTGACCTTAGAATCACATCTCTGTTTTTTTGCAGATGTGGTCCTACTGGCTTCATCAGGTCATGATCTACAGCTTTCACTGGAGCGGTTTGCATCCGAGTGTGATGCGGCCGGGATGAGGATCAGTTCCTCCAAATCCGAGGCCATGGTCTTGAGCCGGAAAAGGGTAGCATGCCCTCTCCGGGTCGGGGAGGAGGTCCTGCCCCAAGTGGAGGAGTTTAAGTATCTCGGGATCTTGTTCACGAATGAGGGAAAACTGGAGCGTGAGATCGATAGGCGGATAGGTGCAGCGTCCGCAGTGAAGCGGGCGCTGTACCGGTCTGTCGTGGTGAAGAGAGAGCTGAGTCAAAAGGCAAAGCTCTCAATTTACCGATCGATCTACGTTCCCACCCTCATCTATGGTCATGAGCTTTGGGTTATGACCGAAAGAACAAGATCTCGGATACAAGCGGCTGAAATGAGTTTTCTCCGCAGGGTGTCTGGACTCTCCCTTAGAGATAGGGTGAGAAGCTCGGTCATCCGGGAGGGACTCGGAGTAGAGCCGCTGCTTCTCCACATCGAGAGGAGCCAGTTGAGGTGGCTCGGGCATCTGGTTAGGATGCCTCCTGGACGCCTCCCTGGTGAGGTGTTCCGGGCATGTCCCACCGGGAGGAGACCCAGAGGAAGACCCAGGACACGCTGGAGGGACTATGTTTCTCGGCTGGCCTGGGAACGCCTTGGGATTCCCCCAGAGGAGCTGCTCCAAGTGGCTGGGGAGAGGGAAGTCTGGGCCTCCCTACTTAGGCTGCTACCCCCGCGACCCGACCCCGGATAAGCGGACGAAAATGGATGGATGGATGGATGGATGTTTAGTTGAGTAGAGTATTAGTATTACTCACAAAGAAGTCATTGTAGTTTTCAGCTGTCTTGCAGCAGAACCAGAAATGATTGCAGATGTCCTTGTTCCACTGCAAAAGAATGGAGCAATCCTTTTGCTGCCCGGCCTAAAAAACACAAATAAAGAGCCTATTTAAAAATATTGTCAAATATTGTAAAAGATTGACATTTCTGATGCCTTAATTTTTGAAATACAGAAACTTACTGCATGTATTTTCTTTCCCAAGTTTTTTGAACCATGCCACATGTCGAGCGTGTGAAGAACACCACTGTCTTTGTATTTTCCTTTGACGGGGTCTTTCGCATATCAGCAAAAGAGAAATAGAATTAGTGATGCTGTTTCAATGTCAGATGAAACCCTAACAGGACATGCAAACAACTTATTATTAGCTAGCATAAGTGTATTTGACTTACTGAAGAGAGCTGATATCTGTGTATGTGCATCAGTGCACACTTCAGCAAGTTTAACCTCACGTTTGAGCTGGTCAAAACTACGGATGAAGCCTTCCTTCTCCATAATAACAGAACTCCTCTGAGTCTCTCTCTTGTCTATGTTGACTATTGATAGGATTTCTTTGGTGTCATTCTCCATCACAGTGTAGGAGCAGTACTGAGCACAAAACCCAGGACTGTCCATACGCCCATCAGCTATAAAAAGGAACATTTTCAAAATAAATAAAAATGTGAGATGTGGAAATTGTCTGGTTGGTTATAATGGAATATTACACTCACCAAGTACTACAACATTTTCCTTCGACTGCAGTCTGGAAACAACTTCTGCTCGTTTTTGGTTCCAAAACTCTTTGATTGTATCAACACAATATGTGTCCTGTATTTTAAAAAAGGTAGACCGATCCACTACTTGCATATTCATAAACTTGAATAGCAATGCAACTTTTTTATAATTATTGCCAGACAGGATTATGTTTGATGCCAAAAGGAAGTCCCCAGCTTGCATCCCATACTTGAAAGAAGGCTGGGAGTTCCACTGCCACACACAGTGATTGTTACGACAGATCTGGAAAACACATTTATAAAAACATTTACCATTACATTATAACTGTTATGATAATGAAGTTATTACAGAGTAGTAAATTAAATTACCCATGTCATGATGACACCCGTTCCTCTGGATTTGATATGTATCTGGAATGGTGCAGGGGCAAGACATTCCACAAATGTCAGTGGGTCTTTCGCAGTGCACACTGGGATTGGCAGTAACAGATACTCAGCAAGTTTTTTTAAACAGGTGTGATAAGTGATTGCTGCATGATGTTCAACGATGTCATCCTCACACTGGACTTTAATTACATCTGGCACTGGTTGAGATTCTATTGGCTCTGTGTCTACAATGTCAAGCACAGTGTCTTCCATGCTGATTTCTTGAAGAGAATCTAAGCACAACTTCTGCTGAATTGCCTCACCAGGCCTAAGTGAATACAAAAAAAAAATGAGAAAAGAAGCTAATTTTCATGAAAGACAAGTTATGTTTATTAACTTACCGAACACATAGAGGAGGGATGTTTTCATCATCATCACTGTCATCTTCATCACTGTCAAACTCAAAGGTTTCATCTTCCTCTGATGTGGAAATGTCTTGCGTGTCCTCGGTTGGTGTCCATGTTCTGTCTTCAGTCCAGTCAATACTATATAAATGGATATGAATATTAGTCTGTGACACTCAACATGTAAAATCTCAAGAGTAAATATTGACAAATACTACTTACACTGTGTTTTGAATGTGATTGAACTCACTTTCATCAATGTCGTCCTGAATGTCTAGCGAAGACATACTGAAACAAAAATATATAAATGTAAAAAACAAACTAACAATGATACTGATACACACACTAAAATACGTCCATTCAGTGCAAGTGTATCTTTTACATGATGGCTGCAGAACATAATTTAAATTAAGTCAGCTTGTTAAAAATTATTAAAATTTATAAATAGTACTTATTTTTTGACGCGGTTATAAAAAGAAGAAATTAAAATAATAATCATCAAAGTCATATATTGTCAATATTGTGCATCTGCATTATTCTAATTTTATGTCGAATAAAATTGCAGCACAAAAAAGCCACAACAATAAACAAATACAGTACATTATATAAAAACAACTAAACAACTTTTCTTTTTCTAAAAAAGCTAAGTCTGGTCCTCTGGAAGGACCAGAAGGTCCTCTGGAAGGCCCTCCAGAGGACCAGACTTAGCTTTTTTAGATTTTTCTACCTGGATTATTGAGCATGCATCAGGGAACTTTTCTTTTTGTTTCTGTCTTCCGTAATTTCTAGTATAAATACATTTTATTATACAAGTAAACATACAACATCAAAATTTTCATATTGTGTAATAATATAACAATCATAGTTATATTAGTTGCAGTGCAAACCATGAAATAATCGTCACATAAATACAGTTTCTAATTACTTACCTTGTTTCCAAAACCTGAATGGGAGTCTCCCCACATTCACTGCTTCTGTGACCTTCCCCAAAGTCATCATCTCTGCATATAACAATATAATGTAGTTCAAACAATTATCAGATTTACTCTAAAAAAAATATTTCACATAATGAAGTCTTTTATATGTCACGTGTCATATTCTGTGTCTCTTCCAACATACACTATAATTCTAAATTATCTTTTTTTTTTTTTTTTGAATGATTCATACATAATAATCTACCAAACCAAACATCTCCATGAGTTCTGCTGAGGCTAAATAAACACAGAGTACTTGCCAACATAAGCTTTCAATATAATTTCCTTACTGGTCAGAGGATGATCCTCCAATACTGGAAAGGGCAGGGAACGGATGAGTTGTCATCTGACGTTTGGATGGGGTAGAGGTTACTGCCAAATCACCACCTTCAAAACTATAAGACACCATACCATACATTACTTATCTGGGCTGTTTCAAAAATTATAGGCAAACTATACTCATAAAATGCCATGCTGATGTTTTCATTTATAGTAAGATTATTTTCAGACAGAATGTGGAAAAATTAAACAATTTTGTTCAATAATTTCACGATTTTCACTTAATTATTTTATCATTCATTCAACCTTTATTTATACAGGCTAGCCTCGTTGAGCCACGGGGACTCATTTACAAGAGGGACCTGTCTCACTCACATCCAGGGTCAATTTAGAGTCACCAATCAGCCTAACATGCATGTTTTTGGACTGTGGGAGTAACCCGGAGAAAACCCACGCATGCACGGAGAGAACATGCAAACTACACACAGAAAGGCCCCCGGACCGGGATTTGAACCGTGGACCTGCTCGCTGAGAGGCAGCAGCTCTACCGTGCTGCCTAATCAATTCACATTACGCAAATGGTTACATCTGCTGAGACGTTTATTTATTAGAGCCTTTATTGTTTCGTTTTAACAATAAATGATTCAAGCAAAGCCACTTACTTGTCAAGCAGGAATGTTGCTAACTCTGCATCGCTTTTCAATCCTTTGAGCACCCGAAGCTCTCGCCACCTCTGAAAAGCACCTCCGATGTTTATCCGATTCCTTGCGCGATCTCTTTGTTTCTTTTTTTCATGGATTTCTTCCTGTGTCTTCTTCTGTTTACCTGTGTTGGGTTTCCGAACCTGCGCCAATCGAGGAATTGGAAGTTTTAGTGGAACGTTTGTTCCCGGAAAAGTAATCGGTTGATCCTCCGCCATTTTGAAACAGCTACTGAGACGGGAACGTGCGCGCGGATGCGCGCAGCAGCTGGGAGAGGCGGGGGAAGGGCGGGGGAAGCTCGTTCATGAAAATAACTCTGTTTTTATTGGCTGGTCAAAAACGGCCCGCTCTGGTTTTTATAAATGCTATTTTAACCACCGGGAGACGCCAGAGGAATATAGTATTTCTCAAAGATTACCTGTTTAACATCACTCTGACAAAAAATAGTGACAGAGAGAAGAAATATGTTTATAAAAAAAGCTACATACTGCAACTTTAAGTGCATTTTTTTTAAACTAGTTAACTTAAAAGTGTCCTGATTACCTTTCAGTTATAAAGAAACAAAAATAGATATCGAGTTCACACAACATGGCTATCAACGTCGTGTTTCTTCTTCAGGTGAACGGCCAAATTTGTTGTGTTTCCTGAATATTTTAACTCACACTGGCACCTGTTGCATACGGCATGATTTTTGGCCAAAATATTTCCACAGTGTTGATTTAAATCCAGCAGGAGACTGAATTTCATTACCTGTGTTTTCTGCCTCGTCTGCCATGTTGCTGAAGTGGCCGCAGAGCGCGGCCGCAGAGCACAGCTGCGCACAGAAATGATGACATAGGCATGCCTTGGGAATTTCAAAATAAAAGCATATTTTAAAGATGACGATATGAATCGTTTTAGTTTTGCCACGATATAATTGAATCATTTAATCGATATATCAATGTAAATCGATGTATTGTTACACCACTAATGGGTAAATCGCATGGCATTTAAAAAAATGTGATGTAAACTTGATTAACAGACAGGGCAGCCAGTCACCGCCCTTATTCTCACAAACCAGGTTTCAGAGTGGAGATTTTTTGGGGGAAATATTTATATTTATCCATATTTACCCCCTCTCCCCACCCCGTGAAATTCTCCGTGTGTGTGAAGTCGCACATGCGCACTACCGGCGGCTGCAGTCCAAAGTTTTTCTGCACTAACAACTGTTATAATAAACGGCAGAGAGCAGAGTGTTTCTGTGCTACTCACATTTTTTTCAACATGTAGGAGCAAAACTAATAAAATCCAGTTCCAAAGAGACGTTGGTGTATTCACAATGAATGCTGCTGAGCTAGCATCAAGGTTGCCAGAAAATAATATGGATAAATAATAGTAAATGGTAAATGGAGCTTATTTATATAGCGCTTTCCAGCCCCCTATGAGGGGCCCCAAAGCGCTTTACAATATTAACCATCCACCCATTCATACACCGGTAGCGGCAGACTGCCATGCAAGGCGCTTTCCAGTCCTACCGGGAGCAACTTGGGGTTAAGTGTCTTGCCCAAGGACATAACGACACATGGTGTGGGGAACCGGGATTCGAATCGCCAACCTTCTGATCGGGGGACGACTGCCATTACCACTACGCCACGGCCGCCCGTGTCTTAAGTACCCCATCCTTTTCTGTGCAGTGTGCACATATTCAACAAACACAACACGCACCTCATCTTAGAATATCTTTACTCAGCACATATGACAGTTTAGGTCAAAATACTATAATTTTAAAGCAACAGTACTATAGTCCATAATTTCTTATCTGGCAGCCCCGACTTGCATGTAAACGACAGCGTTTTTCATGTAAACCCACTCGTTTTTTTGTTTATTGCCCCCAAAAAATATTGAAAAACACTAACGTTTCAAGAGGTTGTTCTTGTGTAAACAGGGCCTTATAGTTTGTAGATCACTTCGACTTGGTAATTTTAAAAGAAGTTGCTGAAAAAGTGTGGACGCCCCGAATCTAAGATATACGCTAAAAACAAATGTAAAACAATACGGCGTAACAGTAGCACGAACATGAGTCTGTGGTGAGCATACGGGTATGAATGAATACAGCAGTGTGAGATCAGCAACATGGATAATCAGCAGCACAGATAAGTCACATATCACCAATCAAAGTTGAATTACAGTGATTTTCTTTTTTTTTTTTTTTTCTTACAGCAATTATCCTGGTTTAGGGATTTATGAGATGTTGTTTTTTTTACATTTCTTTATTTTATTTTTATTCAGTTATTTTATTATTTTTATTTATTTGATTTTATATCAAGCAAGTTGGAGTCAAATGATTTTAATGTCAAGAGCTGTCAAAATTTTGAAGCTTAATGAAGTTTTGTCCATCATTTGCTGGCTCAAAATGGGCTTTACAAAAGCAAAGATCTTAAAAAGTCTGTGATGGTCCATCATGTCCATCATGATCAATGAGTGAATCGTATTGTGTCAGACTGCTTCTTAGATGCTCATGTATTTTTACCACATTGCTGGAAATGTATCAGTAGTATCAGCCACAGACCAGAGATTCACAACTCTACTGCACATCACTGGTTCTGGATGTTTTTTGGGTTTTTTTCTAAATCAAAATGTCTCTAGAAAACAATCAGAGCAGAGCTGAGGGACCGGTGGATGCCATTGTTTCATCAGAAGCCCCCTCTGTGGGGGAACAGCCTGCCTGCAGAACAGAATGAGTCATTAAGCTCTGCAGTCTGCTTCTCATCCACGACCCTCTGACAGCCCAGTGACAGCCAATGAGCTCCTGGAGGAGGTGGGGCTTAAGGAGCAAATGAGGGAGGGAAGAGACGAGAAACTGTGTGACCAAGACATCAAGCAGTGAAGAAAGGTGAACGTGTCAAGTTCCAGAGACGGGCTCGTGATGCAGGTGGAGGTGTGTGTGTGTGTAGGCTGTGCTCCTCCAAGCCTGAAGAGATGATTAGCAGGCTGGTCACATCAGCAGCCAGACTCCAGCGAGGCTGAAGTTTGCTCACAGTGGTGCAGAACATTAAAGCTCCAGCACGAGAATGTACAGAAAACAGAGAAACTCTCGGATGAATAACGACAGCAAGGAAAAGCAGTCTGTTGTCGCACTCAGGCAAAACGAAGATTTTTAAAATCAGAATGCACTTTTTTAAACATCTATATGAAAGAAAAAAATCATTTTGGGAACAGCTGTATCATTCTAAAAGCTATTTTAAGTGTAGCTGAAGAGAGTTCATGTCATGCACTAAAAAGGAACAGTATAAACATCCTTGGATGAAAGATGTGCAACATTAAGTAGAATATGTAAACCAACAGATTGTAAAGTACATGTAATTATAAAGACATTAGAAAGTGAGCAGCAACCTTTAAACAGTTACCTCATGAGAAGTGAAAAGATCATGGTTAAAGCAAGTTTTGTCATGGGAAAATATTAAAGAGCATCTTTAATGACTTTTCGGTCAAGACAAACATTTAGTTGTTGGATTAGATCAGTGTTTTTCAACCTTTTTTGAGCCAAGGCACAGTGTTTTCATTGGAAAAAATCCCGAGGCACATCACCAACCAAAATTGTAAACATAGATACACTATATCTGTCTATATTAAATATATAGTCATTCTTATCAAAGTGTCTTGAATAGGAATGAAATAAACACAAACATGTATTTTTATCATATTTTATATTTCTTATTTCAAATTGCACTTAACATGTCTTCAAAAATACACCAGAACAGTACCACAACAATGTGGTCTTAAATTTAAAGAGGTTGTAAAAATGGGGGGGTGGGGGTTGATAATTTCCAAGGCACACCTGACGATCACTTGTGGCACACTAGTGTACCTAGGCACAGTGGTTGAAAAACACTGAATTAGATAACTCATGACCCATTTTTCAGGCCTACAGAGAAACTCAGCTTGTTTCTCCTCGACTTGTCTCCTAAATGACTCAATAAAAATATTTACATAAGAAGGTAATACAGTATTCAGAAAAGATAATGTCATGCACAGGTGGGAGGACTCACATTCAATATAATTTGACTCATGGAGTAGGAGATGGTCTATATATACTGTATATATATACTGTATATATATATATATATATATA
>JBBPBX010003954.1:21903-34089 GCA_038048925.1 Garcialebias charrua
TATATATATACTCTGAAAGTAATTACTGGATAGACATTCAAGGATTCAATGTTCTTTATTGTCATTCGCATGTGGTACATGAGATGGAACAAAATTGTGTGCACAGGATATACAGTTACACAGGGTACAGGTATCTACAACTGAGTAACTTTTGGAGTCAACCCATCAAGATGGCTGTTACAGCTAATTGATCCTAAATATAAACACAGTCACAACTCAGACAATTTTACAAAACTGAGCTAAATTTGATGTGGTAGTAGCCAAGAGTTACAATAAAAACTCTAAACACTAACAGATGTCAAATTTGGCAATATTGCGATAATTTTAATAATGTTGTGTTCAAGATTTAGCCAAAATGGATATAACTCTGTTCAGTGTTTCCCCTACAATTATACAAGCAGGGTGCACCGCCCTGTCAATAGTACAGAGTGCCCTGCCTATCGAACCAAACTGCCCCCTGCCTAGTACTAATCTAGTGGTGTGCAACATAAACGCACTAGCTAACAAGTTAGAGGTAACGCTAAGTTTGCCTCTGTCTACACCCTCCCTCTCTCCGTGCTTGAAGACTGTCAGTACAAGTAGGGTGCAACACAGACTTGTTTCCGTCCACCCCACCAAAAAAAAAAGTCACAGAAGACGAGCGCCCTGCCAAGGCAAGTAATGTAGGGTAAATACTGCCATGGTTTCTCAACGTAAAATGCTCTCACTTTAAAACTCTGGCATGTGGCGAGGCAGTGAGTGATACATTCCTTCTAGTAAAGCTTGACTTATAACTTTTAAATAAATAAACTATTAAGGCTGAGATAGCTTTACTAGATTGACTTGCTTATAGTGGACAAAAACTACAACTGGGCATCTGTGGCTGAGTGGTAAAAGCAGTCGTCTACCAATTTAAGAGTTGGGGGTTTGATTCCACCAGCAGTCACATGCCGAAGTGTTCCTGGGCAAGACATTGAACCCCTCATTGCCTCCAATGTGTGTTCCATCGGTTTATGAAAGTAAAAAAGCACCGATTATTATTTGTAAATATATAGTAGAGTGCTGTACGAATGGATAAATGAGGGCACATATTGTGGTGTAAAGTGCTTTGAGTATTGTGATAAGATAGAAAGGTGCTGTTTAAGTACAGTCCAGTTACAGTCCATTTCAATTTTTTTTTTCTTTATCAATTTAAGGTTATAATTTTCTCCCCTACGAAATGGTTATTGTCATGAAGTTAAAGCACCTGTAGACGATTAAAGAAAGGCAAACTCAACGAACGTCACTGGTCAAATACTGCAAGTTTTCTATGCTGGAAATGTAGAGGCTCATCAAGCTTTGATTATTTTTAACAGTTTGAATCAGCATTTGTAAACTAGACCTTAATTGTCTTTAAAAGTACAGTATGTTGCAACTCAATGACAAAAAGATGCAGGAACAGAGCCAGACGACATGTTTCTGGTGGTACACAGCAATTCCTTGATTGAAATTTTGACCCCATCCTTTTCACACCATTTTCTGTTATTCTCTTCTTTTTTTCTTCTTTTTCCTGCATCACAGATGTTGCAGCATATGTACATTTTAAGACAGCAACAACCACGTTTGTGAAACTGAGAATTCAGTCACGAAGATGAACAAGCAAACACTAAATCAAAGATACTGTGCCAAAGGATTGCTTTGTTCCATAATAAAGTTCTTCCATTAATCATTTTATCTCTAGATACCTCACATCAGTAGAAACCACTCATCTAAAACAGAGTCTTGGGGACACCTCAGGGTGATGTCAACATACTGACACTCAGCAGCAGTAGCTACCAGGAAATAACCTCCTCAGTCACAACAATGGTGTCCGTTGCATGTCTTATCAATGTTTTCCCAAATGGTGCACAGCCTCTAGTCCTGCTAACACGCATTACAAACTGATAGTGCTGCCTGCTCATTACTCAGTATAAACAGGGAAGCAAACATCCACACTCAGGAAGCTAATTATGGTTCAGCTGATCAATATGAATGAATGGGTTGCTGTTATCTCAAACAGCCTGAAAGGGGAAGTAGAGACAGCGAGAGAGAAAATAGGGGGAATAAAGCAGGAGTGTGGTGCAACATGACCCTAATCGAGCAGTTTTAATACCCTGAGCATTGATTGGCTCTGAATATTCCCAGTTTAGGCATCTGAAGTCTGTTTGACTGCTGGTTAGATTGTCAGCATGGCAAAGGACTGCAAAAAAATTAAAATCGCAAGATGTATTCCAAGTGTATTCCACTTCACTTAAAACTTGGGTCCTCTACCAGAGGCCTGGGAGTATGAGGGTTGTGTGTAGTGTCCAGTATCCTCTAGACCACTGGTTCTTAACCTGGGTTCGAGTGAACCCCAGGGGTTCGATGAGCCGGTCTCAGGGGTTCGGTGCAGCCTCTGCCCAGGATTTAAAGACACACTTGTGTAAATTGCCAGATAGAGTCCCACCCGCCCAAAGCACTCTCTACCCGCAAAAGTCAGAAGGAAAATTGCGGTGAACCGCCCAATCTGGCAACACTGGTGACGGCTGCAGATTCAGTACTGATGCGGAAATATAACGCGCGCATGTCGTGTCGTAGTTGTACGTCGTGTGTTTACAAACTACGGTAAATATGTCGGACAAAAAAAAGAAAGTGGTTGGACGAATATGTCCAACATGGATTCACTTGTGTCACGGAACGGGATGGAAGTCAGCGTCCTATCTGCATGATATGTAATGCGAAGTTGAGCAACTCTTGCACCGGCAAAACTAAAGGAAAACTTCATGAAGATGCATATACACAACACTTGCTGAATTCAAGGTGAAACGAGCCTGATATGATGAACCCCTCTTTTGTAATATATAGCTTATTTCTGCGTTTCAGCTTTTTCTGCTACTATTTAGCTGTGTCTATTCTAATTTTAGCTTTTTAAGCTAATTCCACATTTAATGCTCTTGTTTAAAAAAATGTCAGCCTAATTCAGCAAAAATGTGCTCTCTCAACTTCATTCTGGTGATGCTTCTTTCTGCTATTTTAGCTACTTTTCAGCTGAACCTTTTTTCTAATTTTAGATTTTCTTCAGATAATTTCCACATTTTTGTGCTAATTTCTGCTTCTTTCAGCCTAATTGGGCAAATATATTCTTTTTGCTTTCTTCTGCTAATTTAAGCTTATTCTACCTTTTCAGCAACATTTTTTTTAGTAATTTTTTTCTGGTTTAAGGTAAATTAAAAATTTTGTGATAATTTCTGACACTTTCAACTTACGTAATTACCTTTTTATGCTATTTTCAAGGTGAAACGAGCCAGATATGATGAAAGGGCCACTCTGCCTGCTCTTGGATTTGTACCTGTTAGCAAACCGATCCTCGCAGCATCGTACGAAGTTGCTTATTTGATCGCAAAGCAGGGTAAGCCACACTCCATCGGTGAAACTCTCATAAAACCAGCTGCATTAAAGATGGCAAATCTGCTACTCGGAACAGCAGCTGAAGATAAATTATCCCAAATTCCTCTTTCAAATGACACCATCAGCGACAGAATAAAGCACATGAGTAAAGACATCTTGGCTCAAATAGTTGCAGATCTAATTTCAAGTTCTGAAAAATCCTATTTCATTTTTATTGATAAAAATAGTACAAAATTATATTCTTTTGTACTCTTATTGGGCCAAAATAAAGTTGTTGTGAGTTCATGCACTGTGTTGGTTTTGTTCTTTGAGCAAGGTGATGTTGTAGAATTTGGAGAAAAAAAAAATCACATTTTATATATTAAAAAAGAGGGGTTCGGTGAGTGGGCATATGAAAATGGGTTCGGTAGCTTAAAAAAGGTTAAGAACCACTGCTCTAGACATAGATTTCTGACATTATTCCTGAGATCTGTTGGAGCCTCTATAACTGCAGATAAGTCACAGGAAAAACAAAACTATTAGTTATTATTATTATTATTATTATTATTATTAAAATGCCATAGTGAAAGTAACGTCAAACCGAAACTTAAAAAACATGTGGGATGTTCACCACACCACATCTCCGCCTGCAGTGCTGTGCAATTAGGTTTACTTTTAGAGATTATTGTGTTTATAGGTTTTTAATAGGTTTAGAGAGATGAATATTTGTTGCTTTTTGTTTGTGATTTGTGGTTCGGTCATTGAACCCCGTGTTATATGTGACCTGCAATGCAACACTGCCCCCTGCTGTCACAATCTACGGTGGTCAGAGAAAAGAAAATCAACAGGAAGTTGATTCAATGAGTAGCGCATTTTATAAAATTATAAACTGTTTTACCTTTTTGACAAGACTGGGCCTGCTCCATAACATCCGTGCGCAGAAAGGAATCCATTTTGTAACGTCTACTAAAAGCTAAAAACTACCCCGCGCTCGGTTCGGATCATGTGAAATGTGACGTAATGACGTCAGTGCGACGTGATGACGTCACTACGAGTACCATAATCGAGAGGGACAAAAAGACCTCGATAGAAGTTTTTGGACTCGACCTCTCGATTAATCGGGTACTCCGTTAAAGCACTAGTCACCGCTGATGCGTCGCGTATGTTACGCGTCACTGCTGACAACCCGAAATGTGGGCTGGTGTTTTGCCCTGCTGCAAATGGCGGCCACAGGAGCGTGCACGGAAGGACTTTAACAAGATTAACACGGTAAAAACAATTATTTGTTTTCTGAAAATTATAGCAAAGATGTGTCTTAGCTTAACCTTTCCTTAATAAATGCACGTAATTGTCAAATCAGCTGGATTTAAAAAGTAGTTTCGCTACGTGCACCCGCGCGGGTGGGGCCGATGAGTTTCTTTAAAATTTAACAAGATAAACACTTAAAAAATATATATTTGTTAGCTGACATTATAGAAAAAGTGTTTCTGAGCATAACCTTTCCTTAATAAATTCACGTAATGGTCAAATCAGTTGGATTTAAACTGTTTCGCTTTGACGTCTTCCAAACGGTTGCACGCGCTGCGAAAATAAATTATAAATAAATCAAATTTTCGCTCAAACATCTCCTAAAGCTAATACGTTGTAAATGTCCATCCAGTGATTACTTTCTGTAAGTTTCATCAAAATCTGTCGTGTGGTTCATGAGCTATTTTGCTAACAAGGTAACAGTAGTTCAGACCTCCAGAGAGCAAGAGGCCGTGCTGCGGCAGAGTGAGTCAGAGCAGAGAAGGCTTCTGTTGGACACATGAGCTGGGAACGGTCGGTGGACCCTAGCGGCTGAATGTGGTACTGCTCCATTTTTTCCGTCAGAATGAATGGAAACAGTCATATCTCAGCCAAAAATTGGTCTAAAAATATGGGGAAAAATCCATAAATATGTCACTTCGCCCCATAAGCCGTAGGACATGAAAATTAGTTTGAAAAAACTGTGACTTATTGGCCGGAAAATACGGTATATAATGTGTGTGTGTGTGTGTCTTGTTTATGTTACTTTGCAAGGACCAATTTTCAGTAGTACATTGTGAAGGCCAACTGCTCTGCGGGGGCCAAAGTCCGGTCATCATAAAGCCCCCAGTATACTCCCGCGTACGTCCGTCCATGCGTACGTATGCACGTACTGTACGCAGAGGGTTCAGACATCATACTCGAGCATCCACTCCGAGCCGCTGCAGAGCAGCTCCACAGACAAGGAGCGTTTACCTACGGGACAAATTGAGGTCGCCGAGTGGTCATTTGCTGACACACCTAATGAACTGATTGACTGGTCCAAAAAAAAAGAGCGCAGACAGCCTCAGCCGCAGAAATGTTCTGTGTTCATATGTTGTTAGTAAAAAGTTCTATTAAAATAAATAAATAAATAAATAAAAATAAATAAAAAACAGGCAGCGTTGGTCCTACAGCCCACACATCAGACCAACCAACCAGGAAATCTCCAGACCCTCCCACAGCCACGTTGGACCTGAGTTTAATTTGCTCGTGACAAATTCATTCATTTCTCATCACTTAAGTCATGGCATCAACGGAGGAGGAAGCGATCGCTTGCCTTTTGGCAAAAAAAACAAAAGAAAAGGTCAGATCAGGGATGAAGAAGGGGAATTTAATACATTGGTGTCACATACAAAACAATCCGACGCGGGGCAGTTTTTGTGCGACACTGTACGCGGTCGTAAAAATTGAGCTTTGCACGTACATGCCCTGCGGAGGTACACACGTACGTACACTCGTACCTCCGCATATGGACGTATGCGGGAGTATACTGGGGGCTTAAGGTTCAAGTCTTGTTGGTGGATTAGGGGTTAGATTTAGGGTTAAGGTGTGAATTGAAGATGGGTTAGGCATGTTCTGGTAATGATTAGGTTTAGGGTAATGGTCGGGGTTAGGCTAACGAAATGAATGAAAAATGAATGGAAGTCAAAGTAAAGTAAAGCTAGTAAGTGAGTTAGTATTATATTTACAATTTTTAGTATGTTAGCTGAATTTGTGAGGATGGGGAGGTATTGAGGATGTGCTATGATATTTTTATAAATTTGTGGGTTGCAAGGTTGTTTTAGAAATTGTAGAGGAAAATGTTTTGTATTTTTATTGTATCTAGATTTTTAAATTGTTCATATTTTAAAGTATAGTTTTTATTACATGTATATGAATTTGGAGATTGTAAGTTGATTACATGAATATGTAGACAGGAATACATATGTATTCCTACTGTATTTTGATTGATAAACTGTATGTATTTTAATGCGTAGAAATGCCCAACCAGGGACTGGAGTTGCAAATTTGCTATAGCTATACTGTATACTCTTTGTGCAATGCATCAGTCACAGACTTGTTCTGTTCTATGTTTGTGTGCATTGTCCCTGTCAAATAAACTAATAAAGTAAAATAAAATAAATAAATAAGACAAACCTGTGCTTGTGTGTTTTTTTCTTGAGCAAAGGTCCACAGGAAATGTATAGATAGAATATTAAATACCTTTAAGTACAATATAAAAAGTATTAAGTATATAAAATGTTTTAAAAAATAAAACATCTAGCTTTTGAAAAGGATGTTATATTTGCTTGTTTTTAGAAAAACAAGCAAATATAACATCCTAAGGATTATAGAAACTATCCAGGTGACTATTACTTAAAAAATATATTTATGCTCTCGAGGTGTGTTACTGAACAGTCAGTGAGTTTATCTGCAACAGTGGATTCATAGTGCTTATTTTCTGTGCCGTTGGGTCAGGTTTAAGTGGCAACAATTACTCAAACAATTTGGGCTTAATTTTAGACACACTTTACATTGCAAATGTTCATAAACTCTTGTCTCTGAACAAGACAAACCAGCTGTATTCTCTCCACAGGATGAATAAGCAAAGGAGTCCATCAGATCTAAATAAAAACCTATAATATCCCCCCACCCCTCCGCTTTTGTCTTTTAGTGACAACCATGTTCATTCTCTTCACTCGTGGTACTGTTTTAAACAAGCTTGTACCTTATATGTCCATTTAATAAATGTAAACTCAGTTACTTTACCAGAAAATGAAAATAAAACTATTAAATGTAAACTATTAAACACGGCCTGTTAAGCTGTTCATGCTATTGATTTATTTTTGCCTTACCCAGCTACTAAAGGAATTTTTATTTAGCAAAAATGAATCCACTCATGTTAATTATCTTAATTTTAATATTCCTAAAACTGTCAACAAGGATAAAAAAATTATTAATATAATTTGTAATATTTTTTGTCAGTCGATTTGATTTTTATGGCTTTTTATTTACAACAATATACTGTATCAGAGGTTTATTTAGGAAACATCTGATATAGCAGTCTGATAAGCAGGAACCAACCAACAAAGCTCTCTTGTGTTCATGTTTTCCATGCCCAGCTATCATATGGGGCATTTTTAATAGGGCTACCTGGGATTAATTTTTTCATTCATTCATTCATTCAACCTTTATTTATACAGGCTAGCCTCGTTGAGTCACGGGGACTCATTTACAAGAGGGACCTGTCTCACTCACACCAAACAACCATCCACTCTCACACTCACACCTAGGGTCAATTTAGAGTCACCAATCAGCCTAACAAGCATGTTTTTTGGTCTGTGGGAGGAAACCGGAGTACCCGGAGGAAACCCACGCATGCACGGGGAGAACATGCAAACTCCACCCAGAAAGGCCCCGGACCGGGATTTGAACCGGCAACCTTCTCGCTGAGAGGCAGCAGCTCTACCAGTTGTGCCACCGTGCTGCCCGTACAAATTTACAATTTACAAACACTATCAAGTTTTTGACTTTCCACTTATTTCTGAATAGGTCAACTAGAGTCTGCATTGTGCAGCTACCACTTGTAATAATCCTAAAATTTTAAACAATATTTGTAGAGATCTACCAAACTCTGTTAAGCAAATTGATTACAGAAATTACTATTATACAACTACAGTATTAGTTTGATGCACAAACTTTTTTTTTAAGTTGTGAAATAATTAAACATAAACAATGTCTAAAAGGCAATGGAAACAAAAATAACCACATTCTTTACCATATGTACCATAATTTCCGCCAGATAGATCGCACCTTTCTATAGGTCGCTTTGTCCAATTATTGGCAATAAATTGGAAAAATCATAAAAAGATCACACCTTTATTTAGGTTGCATCTATTATGCGTCACCGCTACGCGACGCGTCAGCGCGTCATTTGCCCTGCTGAAAATGGCGGCCACAGAAGCGAGCGGGCACGGAAGGACTTTACAAGATTAACAAGGTAAAAACAATTATTTGTTTGCTAAAAATTATAGCTGACATTATAGCACAAGGGTTCCTGAGCTTAAAAACTCAATTTCGGTCCTGTGTATGTCCTGTACAGTACATATTGCAGATCTGACAATAAAGTTGACTTTGACTTGACTTTGACTTTTAACCGTTCCTTAATAAATTCACGAAATGGTCAAATCAGCTGGATTTAAATTGTTTTGCTTTGACGTCTTCCAAACGGTCGCGTGCACTGCGAAAATAAATTGTAAATAAATCGAATTTTAGCTCAAATGTCTCATACAGGTCACAGTTTGTAAATGACCACCAAGTAATTATGTTCTGTAGGTTTCAAGAAAATCCGCGGTGTGGTTTTTGAGTTATTTAGACAAATAGTAGAAGGAAAATAACCCAAAGCTAACGCGACACGTTTACGTCTATAAAACATCGATTTTTTTTTATCTCAAACATCTCATAAAGCTAGTCACTTGTAAATGTCCATACAGTGATTACTTTCTGTAAGTTTGATAAAAAATCTGTCCTGTGGTTCTTGACTTATCTTGCTAACAAACACAGCTAACAGTAGTTACCTCCAGAGCAAGAGGCCGAGCAGCGACAGAGTAAATCCGACCAGAGGAGGCTTTCTTCGGACACATGAGGTGGGAACGGTCGGTGGACTCTCTGGAAGTGTCAGGGCTCCAGAGCAGGAAGCCGGGCTGCGACAAGCCGTTTTCGCACTGCACAACCCGACCCGGCCCAGCCCGACCCGGCTTCTAACCCGGGTTCGTCTTGTTCGCAGTTGCCTTTTCAGGCCGGCGTCAGCCCGAGTTTTAGAACCCGACCGACGGAGGTTCTAAGCGGGCCGAGCTCCCGGGCCCAGTTTAAATAACACGAAGCGCGTACCCATACAGAGCATTACCGCCTTTCAGCGCGAGCTGAATTTCATTAAAATATAACTACAGAAACGCCTAAAAAAATGTGTTAGCTGAATATATACTGTATATATTAGTGTTTCTGAGTTTAATTTTTGTTAATAACCGATTACAAATCAGCTTATTTTAGATTGTAAATAACACCAAGCGCGCACACAAGAACGCGCGCACACAAGAACTCTACACCCACTTCAAGGCGGCTCTCCGCACACTGCGAAATGAGCGGGGGCGGGCCAGGCTGGGCTCAGGGGCAACCCGGAACGAGCTGGGCCGGGGAGGGTTGTGCAGTGCGAAAACGGCTACAGAGTCAGTCCGAACAACGGAGGCTGCCTTCGGACAAATGAGGTGGGAACGGTCGTATACCCTAGCGGCCGAAAGTGGTACTGCACCATTTTTTGCCAAAATGAAAAACGGTCATATCTGATTCAAAAATTGGTCTAAAAATATGGGGGGAAAAATCCATAAACAGGTCTCACCTCTCTATAGGTCGCAGGGCATGCAAATTAGGCAAAAAACTGCTACCTATAGTCCGGAAAATATGGTACATGTCATTGCTCCACTTTTATTAATGAAAAGAAGAGATACGCTGATGTCCCCTGATTCTGGCAAGCAGAGAGATAATTTTTATCCACAACCAGGTGCAATGGCAGAGCCAGGGGGTAGCCAATGGTGGCCTTGGCCGCCATAAAATAATCTTGGCCACCCAATCATTTGAAGAAACTATGTTTTAAAGCAATATAAAACCTAGAAAGTAGGGATGTGCCGATCAGGTTTTATGAAACCGATACCGATACCGATCACCTATGTGTGACGATCACCGATACCGATCACAATTACCGATCGCTTATATGTGTGCCGATCACATATACCGATCACCGATCACCGATCAGATGGATTGCCTGTAACTTATGAGTGCTGCTTCTGGCTACAAGATCTTCAGATCTTGTAGCCAGAAGCAGCACTCATGTTCTTTTCAGAACCATAAAATCACCATAATTCAGACAAAAACATATTTTTACTCATTTATTTCAGAGAACAAAGTAAATAAAAGTAATTATCAACTGCATTATCAAAGAAAAATGTTTACCTTACTAACTTTCAAAAAAAAAAAATTTTTTTTATTGTTTTAAAAAAAAACACATCTATTACTTCATATAAAAAACTAAAATACCCCATTTGCTACTTAAAGCTGCACTGTTGGCTGTTTTTACAAATGGCTTTATAAATACGTAAAGTATCATTATTATTATTTTTTTTTTATAATTTCGTGCTTTTTTGAACAACTTCCTGCGGGAACCAGGAACCGGAGTTGGTGGCGGTAATGCACCACATGTTGTTTGCCAACCGCCATTAAAAACCAAGTAGAAGAAGAAGAAGAAGAAGAACCAGGAAATACCGCCTCCGCCATTTTACATTCATTAGTTCCACACTCGGCAGTCGGCTTTTGGAGGACTGTTTCTCCCATAAGAGGATGCCTCATACGGATAAATTAACTGGAAACACTCCCTGATCTCTGTGAATGTCTCAGGACTGGAGCAGCAGCCGCGATCGCTCCGCCGAGCGCTCCCACAGCGCCGCGCGAGACCAGCAGCTCATGGTATGAGCTAAGGCTAACATGCTAAACCGGACCCCAGAGCTGCAGATTCGACAGCCGGCTTTGTGCGATCAGAGGTTCCTGGAGCTCGCCTCGATGTCGGACTGGAAGCAGAAGATATCGGGGGACACCCAGCTAACTTGGAATAACAAAGCCGACAGCCTTTTTGAAGCCGCAGCTAAACTGGACTGCCCGTAACTGCGCAGCGGACTCGGTGGGGCTACTCGGTGGGGCTACATGCTAACAGGTGTTGCTAATGGCGGCGCTGGCAGACGGCTTTTGGTAAGTTATTAAAACGTATTAAAACATTTTAATGACGAATTAGGTTTGTTGTGTTGAAGGACTTCGTTGAACTTCCTCCACGAGGTACTTTTTCGTCGCACGTTTTGCAGTTAGCAAACTTCGCATCACAGGCTCTGTGATCGGTAATTGAAGGCAAAAGCCGATCACATCCGCTTTAATGATTATCGACCGATTATGATCGGTGACCGATCGATCGGCACATCCCTACTAGAAAGCATAGTTTCCTCAAATGAAAAGGGTAGCTGTTTACATATACTGTATATAAAGGTTGAATGAATGAATGAATGAATGAATGAATGAATGAATGAATGAATGAATGAATGAATGAATGAATGAATGAATGAATATGGTTGTGGCCTTGTTGAATTTGGACACGGTAACCCAAATTTCGAAAGAAACCTTTCTTTCACCTAGGTGCAGCCACACATCCAATGAAAGTTAGTACCTCACTTATTTTCAAGTTATCATGTTCACAAGATTTACAAACAAATGGACGACAAACACTGAGTATTTCCAACTCCCCCATTTCGCTTTGCAACGAAGGACAAAAAATTATTTACAGGAATGATTCACAATACGTACTAGATAAATCACTTTGATGTACAAGGTGAGTTTTAATTTTAAAAAAGCAAACAGTAAAAGCAAAATAGAGACATTACATTAAATAACTTTTCATCATTTAATAGCTTCACTAGACTT
>JBBPBX010003954.1:34187-49166 GCA_038048925.1 Garcialebias charrua
ACTGGCAACTTCTTTATAAGTGGCTGACTATAAATACATGCTAGGATGAAGATTCAGCAGGTTAATTTGGACACGTTATAAAAGGTTCAGACAAAACCTCATCACTCAAGTCTCCATTTCTGTCATAATTTCACCCCCGAAATGATTTCAAATCTACATGCAAACACCGCTTTCATTCTGGAATAAGATTTTTCTTTTTCCATGTTGTTGATCATGCTTGAAATCAGTTCAAGTTGAAATCATCCTGTGGCTGGACTCATGGCGCAGGTGAATCTTGACGTCAAAAGCAGAGTTGCCATTTATCCTGTCAACTCAGGAAAACCTCCTTGACTGTGAAGGTAATTATAACTCTGCTAAGCTCTTTGTACTTGTCAAATAGGTTTTTCCTGCTGTTTTCCATGTCCGTAAGACACTGTCCTGTGTGCTCACCAGGGTCTAAATGTTCACTCTGTCACTCAGACCATGTAAGGGTGGGTTATGAATATCACATCTGTTCTAGTTTGTTTCCTAGACTTTCTTATAATCTCAATCATAGGATGCATGGCCAGTCCGACTTCAAATTTTCTACTACGGCTGGCTGATATGACCAAGATTTAAATTTTGTATATATTCACAATATTTTTATTTTAAACCCCCCCTTTAATAACTACATTAATGTATTAATTAAAACTTATAACCCAGTGCTGTGGTGAACCATGACTTACTGATCCTCTGATCCTCGTTTCTGTACTGGGATATATAAATAAAAAAAGTTTAAAAAAAAAAAAACTTTACAACTGCCCATCTATTAATTGACAGCAGAAAAAAATTAATAAACCCAGATAGACCACAAATTACAATTGTGGTCTAATAGGCCTGTCAGGATAAATTTTGCTGGGCGATTAATTGTCTCGGAAATTATTACAATAAATGATAAGATTGTTTTAAATTTGACAATAATTAGTCATTATTGTCAAATTTAAGAAGAAATGTTGGTTAATTTGTTTTGAGTGTAGTGCCTTTTTTGACCACTAGATGGCAGTATAAGCCTGTTTGAACTGAAGGTTGGATAGTGAGGGAGCGAGCAGCGTGTCTTTAAGAAAAATGGGAGGGAGGCACCTTGACGTGTCGTGGGCTGTCTCTCTCATTCATTTTTTCGGTTCTCAAGATGGTGGACGCTCGGTGTGGTTTGAGCTCTTTAGCATAGCATTTGTCACACAAAGCTTTTAATTTAAAAAAGATCAGTAAACAAGTTCTCAGCTTATTTTTTTATGAAAAACTTTTTACACAAAGACACGGTATTCAACCATGAACGTGAATTTTGGAGCTTCGACAAGACATGTACACATATGCATGACAAATGGTCACAGTGGATCTATAAAGCACAAAATATTTAGTCACAGGCATTTAAATCCAAACAATACAGTGCTGAACTGGATTAGTGTCTGACATTTACAGAAAATATTTATACAGAAAATACATAACATCTCTCTACAATTTGTGGCAGTGCACCAGAAATGGGATTCCTCCAAACCAAACTCTTTTGTAGTCAAGCTGCTGACTAACTTCCTAATGCACGTTATTCAATATTCTCCATTATTACCACAGACAATATTAATTCACAGAGAACTATTTTCAGAGTGCAAAAGGTCCCTGAAACTAGATTTTACAGGTAATCTGCTAAGTCACTGTTTATTTGCTTCTGAAGCTTGGCATCTTTTAGCATGCACAAGTGCATCAATATCAGGGGTCATAGAAGCTAAGCAGCTAATTTGGTACACTGGCAAGAGGTGTTAATAAAATATGACCAAGCCCACTGAGGCAAATTTGTCCTTCAAATGTGCATCACTCTGCAAATCAATTATTTCAAGTTGGATGTTGACAGGTACATCAGAAGCCTGGACTGTGGAATGGTGAGTGAAATAATGCTAATTCAGTCATTCACCAAAGACCGGAAACCATCTTTCAAATTCCCTCAGCAGTCCTGTAACCTTGTCGCTGCACAGTTTCATGTCAGCGTTCACTCCAGTTCCATGCATATTTCGAAGATGGGGAAAATGAGCAAGTTCACCGTTTACCAGCTGTGTCTTCCACAAAGCCAGCTTCAACATGAATGCTTGTATGCTGACATAATATTATGTTGTAACATGTTGGTGTCCTTGCACAATTTTGTTCAGATTATCCAAGTGCTCTGTGATATCCACCATAAATGCAAGGTCCTTCAGCCATTCTGGAGAGCAAAATTCCATCACTGGTTTCATTGTTTTCTCCATGAACTGTCCAATTTCATCCCATAGATCATAGAAACACTTCAGCACATTCTCTTGGCTTAACTACCTTATGTCAGTGGTACAGCAAGCTTTTGGTAAAGTTTACGTCAATGAGAAAGCAGTCAGACAATTTTTCAGACCTCTAGTTTGGATCAAATTAACAGTCCAAACAACCTTCTCCATGACGTGATTAATTTTTAAAGACTTGCAACACAATGCCACCTGGTGCAAAATACAGTAAAGAGTCCATAAACCATATCTTCCATTTGCAGCTTGAACTGAGTTTTGATGGCGATGGTAGTTAGGCTGACGGCATGGGACCAGTCCACTTGGACTTTGTCCAATGTTCTGAAAAGACAGCATAAAAGGTTGTCAGCCGTTGTGGAGTCTGTCAATGACACCAACTCCAGAAACTCCTCCATAATGGTCAAGGTCTCAACTCCACGAATGAATATGGCCAGTTGAGCAATATCTGTAATGTCAGGGCTCTTAGCGATTGCAACAGAAAATGCAACAAATGACTTAACTTTGATTTTTTTTTCATTGACTGTTCACTCACCCAGCACACTCACTCTTTGCCCCACTCCCCTCAGGACGGAGGTTGAGGAGCATCAAATGTAGAACCACTAGACTGAGGAACAGCTTCTACCCTGAGGCTGTTAGACTCATGAATAAATAAATAATAAGAATAAACACTGCAAAATATCACATCATGCTGATGCTGATCTGTTTTCTTGTTGCTGTGTTCATCTGTGACCATCTGCTCATACAGACTCATGTTCGTGCTGCTGTTTATAATGATGTTTTTCCACTACATTAGGGCTTAGTGTATTACTAGTTGATGTTTCTCTTAGTTAATTCTAGATGTTATTACTGTTTTTCTCTTGCATTTGTTGTTGGATGTAACTGGGACCCCGTGTACATAATCTCGTTTTCATCACATGTACCACATGCGGTGCAAAATGACATCAGAGACTCTACTTCCTCAGACGGCTGAGACGAGCTGGTCTGAGCAGCCCAGTCCTCACCTCCTTCTACAGGTGTGCAGTGGAGAGCATCCTGTGCTCCAGCATCAACGTGTGGCATGGAGGCTGCACAGTTGAAGAGAGGAAAGCTCTGCAGAGAGTGGTGAAGGCTGCACAGAAGTCTGTTGGAGTCAGTCTCCCCACCATCACAGACATTTACACCTCCAGATGCAGGAAAAGAGCCACCTGCATCATGAAAGACCTCACTCATCCAGCACACTCACTCTTTGCCCCACTCCCCTCAGGACGGAGGTTGAGGAGCATCAAGTGTAGAACCACTAGACTGAGGAACAGCTTCTACCCTGAGGCTGTTAGACTCATGAATAAATAAAAATAAAATAAAAAATAAACACTGCAAAATATCACATCATACTGATGCTGATCTGTTTTCTTGTTGCTGTGTTCATCTGTGTTCATCTGTGACCATCTGCTCATACAAACTCATGTTCGTGCTGCTGTTTATTCCCACTATATTAGGCTTAGTGTATTACTAGTTGATGTTTTTCTTAGTTAGTTCTAGATGTTATTACTGTTTTTCTCTTTCATTTGTTGTTGGATGTAACTGGGACCTCGTGTACATAATCTCGTTTTCATCACATGTACCACATGCGGTGCAAATGACAATAAAGACTCTCTGACTCTGACTCTGATAAATCAGCTTATTTTATAAAAGCCATATATAGGTCGCACCTGAGTATAGGTCGCAGGCCATGAAAAAATTATAAAAAGGTGCGACCTATACTCCAAAAAATACGGTATGTGAATGTTTCTTTCAGTGCCCTGAGATTACTTCTGCTGTGAATTGGCACTAAATAAATAAACTGAATTTAACTTGAGGCTATGGGCTGAATATGCAGACAAAAGGCAGATGTTAGAGTCCTGTTGCCAGGTTTTTTTTGTCCACTGGGGAAAGACTAAAGACGTGTTACGAACTGTAGCTCATTAGCTTAAGGCAGCCTATGGGATGATGATAATCACAAGATGAGGTGCATCACTTTATCTGGAACTGCATCATCCACACAAAATAAAAAGCTAATGGAAAACGCAAAAAAAAGGTTCCCCATAAACAGTCTACCTTCAATATTTTAACCAAAAAAAACTGAAAATTTCAACACAATTGATGTGAATTCAAACATTACATAACCTAAACGAACAAAGAATTTCCTTTATCCGACACTTCGGGTGCAAAAAGCTGCAAGCTAACAAATAAGAGCCTTGCCTGAATAAAATTGCTGTGACCTTTAACCTTTGAGCAGATGAACCCACACACACGCACCTCCTGCTCGCCTGTCAGCAGCGCTGCCTGCGCCTGCTTATGATGCCATGATCTCCTACGCGAGCATGTGTGCGTTTGCTTCGATGAATAAGCACATCGGTTGGCTGTGCACATGGGCGTGTGTGGGTTTGTGTGTGTCAGTCTGTGTGTGGAAGAAACAGACCGAGAGCCTGAGTGGGTGACTGAACGCTGGCATAAGTAGGTTACAGCTAACGCAAAACGTAGTTGTGGTGTACGTGTGTGTGTTTCTCCAGCACATGAGCAATATGGACCGTATGTACCACTGAGTGGCTTTAAATTACAGCTGTAAATGTGTGTTTTCCAGAGCTCTGACTCATATTTGATCTGAAAGCACAACAGAAGCGATGCCTCTGTAAGAGTAAAACATACGAGCTGTATGCCAGAGTGCTCATCGGGACTCGTTTCTGTCATGGCTCTTCACTGTATGCTTTTCCCCACAGCAGGGGAACGATCACAGTGTGTGGCTGTGTGGGTGTGAGCTCCTTTCTTCTTTTTTCTTTTTTTTAAACGTTAGACTGGGCTATCTAGTACGAATCAGACTGTGGGCGGCTGCCGCTGCCTTGTTTTGAAAAGCAAAGAGAGGTAACCGTGCGTGGAAATGTGTTTTTGAGATATCAGCTGATAAGCAAATCCCAGAGGACGCTCAAAATTTAGCTGGGCAACAAGAAATCGTATCGAACAGAAAGCGAAATGCTGAGCGAGACGAGGGGGAAGGAGTTGAAATGCAAAGGAGAAAAAAGAAACCGAAGCTAAGACCACAACGGTGCTGAAGAGGAAAAACAGCAAGTAATGCATGGAATATCAAGAATATATGAAAACGTGTGAATGCATGCGTGCGTGCTATCTCAAGAGGCTATTGTTGCCATCTGTACACTTCCATTCAGCTCCGATATAAACTGAAAAATGTAAAATAACTAAAAACACAGAGCTGCCTGACCACAGCCAATCACAGCTATGAAACAATGAAATGACCACACTGTGTTTATATAAAAAGTTATTTAAATCTTTATTCAAAAAGTGTGCAAAAAGCAGAATGTATTATTGTTAGTGATAGTGAGAAACTGCAGCCAAATGGGCAGCCAGTCTTTCACATCTTTGAATGTTGTCCCTAATGAGTTTGTCGATTCTTATAAATACTTTGGTATCTTCGTCGATTTGCATCTCCTTACGTTAAAAATCTGGTAAAGAAATTCAACGTAAAACAGGATTTCTTTTTCAGAAACAGATCCTGTCCAACTCTGAATTAGAGCTGTCAATTCTAACCCGGGCCAAAATAATGTACTTGATGGGCGGGCCGTGTCGGTCTCAAGCTGTGGTGTGGTTTTACTAATCATACAGCACAAAGAAAACTAAATAAGAATGGACAATATAAAATTGTTAATCTACTTGTTGAGGAGGAGGCAGTAAGTTGACTTGAGGATGAGAAATGAAATAAAATAGAGTGGAGCAGTTAAGACTGTGAAAAGAGAGCGTAGCGCTGGAGCGCCATTACACAACAACTGCGATGTGGCCCTGCCCACCCATTGATCTCATCGCACATCCGAGGATTTAATTTATCCCAACTGGCTGATTGAAAGAGGTTAAAAAAAAAAATTATTTAAAAGGCCAGTTACACTTCAGCTGGACAACGAGATCATCAGCCGCGTGTCCGCTGAATTAGTTAGTTAGTTGGGTTGAATCAGGCTCGGAAAAAATATTTACAGACTAGGGCCGGCCGGGCTGGATTTTTTTTTTTGGCCCAAATAAAAACTCTACTACGAATGCTAGGAAATGCCTTGTAGCTGCTACTTTCTTCCCCTCCATTGACTACGGTGTCATTATCTACATGAATGCTCCTGCAAGCACCCTGCAGATGTTGGATGCTGTCTATCATGGTGCACTAAGATTCATAACTGGCTGTAACTACTGTACCCATCACTGCACCCTGTATTCACTGGTTAACTGGACATCATTAACTTCACGTAGACTCTTCCACTGGTACATTTTCATCTTTAAATCACTCATTGGTCTGTTGCCTTCAAACATCTCCTACTTGTCTCTGCATGAGTGCAGCTACAGCGTGAGCTCTCAGAACATTATTACACACAGTGTACTAGGGTTGGACGATATGGACAAAATTTTTAATCACAATATATTTCTTAATTTCGGTCGATAGCGATATAATTCAATATCGATATAAACAATATAAAAGCCTCAGAAAAACTATAAACATACAAATAAATTAATGTTCACCTTTTATTTATATTTAGCCTCCAAAAAAATAGAAATCACCGTCAAATAAACATTAAATTCTCAACCCAATAATTCTCAGTTGGGTCATCTGGACAGTTTCTTTTTTATAGAAACGTTTCACCCTCCATCCGGAGGGCATCATCAGTCAGAGGAGTTCCAGGAAACCGTTTCCCCACCAAGCAGTAAACACTAGGGGTGTAACGAGATCTCGTTGTACGAAATCTCGCGATATTAAACTCCCGCGATATCTCTCGTTGAGAGGTAACGTTGTCTCGCTAATGCTAGCAGAGCCCCTAGCAAGTCAGCGTCACGGACAGCATGGCTTCGCCGGATGAAGTTGCTATAGAAGACGCCCCAACTACTTTTAAATCATTTGTTTGGCAGCATTTTGGATTTCCAATAGAAACGATAAATGGCGAAAGAGCAACAAACAAGACACGGACAATATGTAAGCACTGCAAGAAATTTTTACCGTACACCGCTTAAAATCTCGTCTCGTTCTCGCAAACTCTGTAATTTGTCTCGTCTCGAGAGTTTTATGTATCGTTACACCCCTAGTAAACACCTTAAGTGGACCAACCAGTTTGCTGGAGCAAAGATGGTTTCTGGGGGCCGTCCTGTCCCTCGTCGACTCCTCCCAGGCAGGCAGCCACAGCCAAAGTGGTTCAAGGCAAGAAAGTTCATGCTCAGTAATCCAGGTACCAAATCCAATAATTCTCAGTTGGGTCATCTAGACGGTTTCTTTTTTATAGAAACGTTTCACCCTCCATCCTCCATCCAGTTTCTATAAAAAAATAAACTGTTCAGATGACCGTATAATGAAACTTGCAGAAATAAAATGAAATGGACAGAAGTTAGAAGAAGCACAAAAATGTAGTTAGCAAAAATGATCTGAAAGGAGCACAAAACAGCTGAAAAACAGCTGAAATTAGCTGACAGTAGCTGAAAAAAAAAAGTTTAAATTTGCACAAGAAAGTTGAAAGAAGCCGAAGCAGAACAAAATGTGAAAGGAGCAGTAAAAAGTTGTCAACCCATCTAAAGATTTGAAAGATGTAAAATGAGCTCAATTCATTTTATATGAGAAAAAATTTGCAGAAAAGGCTAAATATTTCAAAAAGCTAAAGTTGCACCAATAATACCATAAAAGTCATAGCACCCTTTTCCTGAATGAGCTAAACATTTTCATTTATGACTTGTTAAAGATGGAACAAAAAATGTGGAATGAAAAAGATTCTGATAAATGTACAGATGAAAAATGGATCACAATAGAGTGACTGCTTCAAAAACATTCACACAATTGTGTGTGAAACACATTTCTAATCACAAAAGCAAAGAATTGTATAATCTGATAGCTATTCTAGCTTTAAACCTACTATTTCATTGTGTTCTGATATCCCACTGCTCCCAGAGTTCTGATTGCACATTAATTAGAGCTTTGAGTGAAAATGATGGTTCATCTTTGCACTCCGCAGAGCGTCGTACTGATTTACTGCAGCCTTAAATGTTAGAAATACGAAGCAGCAGGACGGTGAAGGAAGCCGTGACAAAAATCAATGACAGCAGATGAATCTGCACAAGCTCAGACATCCTCGATGGTGTCTGGACTGCTCACAGAAACAACAGACAGCAACGGCAAACCTTAATACAGAGGCAGATCCATCACATGGGTTGAGGTATAAACGTTCATGGTGACACTGCAGGGAGTGATGGATTACAAAAGGTATATGACCACCAGGACAAAGAGCTTAAATTTAGCTTCTTGTTGACATTATTACAATGTATGTCTGATTAAAGAAGAGACTGAAAGACAGTGAAAACATGAGGAAACAGGAAGGAAAAACGAATAACGAAAAGGAAATTGGAGAGAAAAATGTGAGTGTGAGGAAAACAGGAAGCAAGTGACAAAGCCAATTCCTCCATCTGCTCTCGTCTCTGCTCATCTCTTCCTTCCTGCCACAGCTGCTCCCTTCCTTTTCACTAAACCACAATGTTGATGCGGCCGTGCTTCGATGACACCTGCTTTTTTTTCTTCTTCTTCACCTCCTCTTTCTCACCTTCATTCACTACAGCCCATTTTCTCTTCCTCCATCCATTCTCCTACCATCTTGGCCAAGACTCCCTCTTGACTTATTGCTACATGCCCTCCTCCTCCTCCTCCTCCTCGACTCATTCTCACCCTCGTCTGTCTTGTTTCATGATCCATGCAGGATTTACACAGAATTTCTCCGCTTCCACTTCGTTAGACGTTCAGACTGAGTGGCCATTTTGCTTCAGCTCTATCATTCAGTGAAAAAATCCCTTTGCATTTGTTCATAACTAATCATTAATCGCTAATGCACTGAAGACAGTCTACCGGTAATATGATTTATAGTTACATTAGCCAGTGCACATCTACAACAGTTAGTGCTGACTCTTACCGTCTTTGACCAGTTTGCTGAGTAGATGTTAAACCTGATTTGTTCGGCAACAGAAAGAAGCAGTCAATGTTCAAAATATGCAATGGTATTGAAGTTATTTTTGATACTTTTAAGCAAAACAAAAAAGTGGTTAAATGACAACAGAGTGAAAGAAATACTAAAACTATGACTTACCCTGTCAGATTATAATTACCTTGACAGTCGCCACTCTAGTTCTGGCTCAATTGCTCACACATTTAAGTTGACGACCAAAAATTCTATCTATACAATCTATATCTATCTTCTTCTCTCAGATTTTCCCTCTTCAGGGATCTCTACAGCAACATCCTCCTCCATCACACTCTGTCTTCTGCATCCTCTATCCTCACTCCAACCACCTCCATGTCCTCTCTAACTGAATCCATATACTGTACAGTATCTCCTCTTTGTCTTTTTCCTGGCAGGTGCATTTCTAACATCCTTCTACCAGTATACCCACTGTCCCTCCTCTGGACATGTCCAAACCATCTCAGTCTAGTCTCTCTGACTTCATCTCCCAGTTGTTCAACCTGTGCTGTACATCTGATGATCTCATCTTATCTATCCTTGTCACTCCTAAGGAGAATCTCAGCATCTTCATTTCTGCCACTTCCAGTTATTTCTCTTATCTTTTTGTCAATGCCACTGTCTCCAGACCATACAATATAGCTGGTCTCACTATTCTCTTTTCCATTGACCTTTGCTGACAAACCTTTTGTCACCAATCACTCCTGAAACTTTTCTCAATCCTGTCTGGACTTTCTTCTTCACCTCTTTACCACACTCGTCATTTTCCTGGAACAGAACCTGAACAGAACAGAGCACCCTGCCAACCAAATCCCCCATGGCAGACAGCTCTGCTACTTCCTGATGGAAAACAGAGATTGTAGCAGCTCTGCCCAGACTTAGCATCTGTACTGTAATACGTCACTACAGTTAACAACAACCAGCACTGATGGAAATTGTGCTACTGTTACTCGAAAATGCAGAGGATAGAGTGAGATGGAGGAGAATGACTCCCCTGAAAAGGGAAAAGTCAAAAGAAGAAAATANTTTTTGTCAATGCCACTGTCTCCAGATCATACAACATAGCTAGTCTCACTATTCTCTTGTGAACATTTCCATTGACCTTTGCTGACAAACCTTTTGTCACCAATCACTCCTGAAACTTTTCTCAATCCAGTCTGGACTTTCTTTTTCACCTCTTTACCACACTCGTCATTTTCCTGGAACAGAACCTGAACAGAACAGAGCACCCTGCCAACCAAATCCCCCATGGCAGACAGCTCTGCTACTTCCTGATGGAAAACAGAGATTGTAGCAGCTCTGCCCAGACTTAGCATCTGTACTGTAATACGTCACTACAGTTAACAACAACCAGCACTGATGGAAATTGTGCTACTGTTACTCGAAGATGCAGAGGATTTTCATTCAACCTTTATTTATACAGGCTAGCCTCGTTGAGTCACGGGGACTCATTTACAAGAGGGACCTGTCTCACTCACACCAAACAACCATCCACTCTCACACTCACACCTAGGGTCAATTTAGAGTCACCAATCAGCCTAACAAGCATGTTTTTTGGTCTGTGGGAGGAAACCGGAGTACCCGGAGGAAACCCACGCATGCACGGGGAGAACATGCAAACTCCACCCAGAAAGGCCCCGGACCGGGATTTGAACCGGCAACCTTCTCGCTGAGAGGCAGCAGCTTTACCAGTTGTGCCACCGTGCTGCCCAGGATAGAGTGAGATGGAGGAGAATGACTCCCCTGAAAAGGGAAAAGTCAAAAGAAGAAAATATTTGATGGTTATTTTGATGTTTCCCCAAGGGAAAACTTGCACGGTTGATTACCGTATTATTATTATTGGATATGCCGGTACTCGATAGCTCGCACACCCCAATTTCTGGTCATTGACAAAATTCAGAAGAGGTTTGATTAGACTAAAATAGGTCTAGAAAAAAAACTGTCATAATAGGGTTAGGTAGAAATACTTTTATTTTATACAATATGCGGGAATATTCAAAAAGAAAAATTGTATCGATTCGAATATAGTCCCCAATGCCTACATATTTAACCCTGGCCAGGTGCAAATAAAATGAAACAATACTTTAGTTATATTTATGTGAGGAGTGTACTTATAAACTCTTGCTACTGCCATTCCAGTTGTGGAAATGGTGAGTGGGATTGTACTTACCGGTATACAACACCTTTCTATCTTATTAAGATACTCAAAGTTCTTTACACTACAATCTGTGCCCTCATTTACCTATTCATACAGCACCCTAATGTATCTATACAAAGAATAATCAGTGCTTTATCACATTCATATACCAGTGGGACACACATCAGAGGCAATGAGGGGTTCAGTGTCTTGCCCAGGGACAGATCAGCATGTGACTACTAATCGAACCCACAACTCTCGTATTGGAGGATGACTGCTCCAACCACTCAGCCACAGCCGCACCAGTGTAGATTTATCATTTTCCTCTGCTGTGACATCTACTGTTTAAGGAAGCATAGTACATTTCTAAGTACAAAACTCAATTCTGATGCCAGTTTGCTCGCTTCAGTACCAGGGCTCAACTTGTTCATTTTATAGTCTGATAAATTGACTTAAAAGTGTCATTCAGACTTAATTTTCAAACAAGTCTTTGCTTTTTATTTCACCCTTGGAACAAATAGTTTAGCAAAAATCAAAGGCTGAAGAGAAGAAGGAAGCAGCGAAAGAGATAAGTTACAATGTTAACATTGGGCATTCGTAAGTTTACAGTAAGAAAAACTAGTGGGCACGGTGGGATGCAAAGTGAAAAAACAAGCAGAACTAATAATAACTGGATATAATGTTCCATGGAGATGGTGAAAACTATCTTGTGTACACGTCAAATATGGTCTCAGCAGTTTGTAGTGTTCTTGCTCTGCACAGACCTGAAAAGGCCAAAATGCGGGTAAGCCAAAAAACTAAAAATAAAATTAATACCTGTAGAAGTGACATGAATATTCTGACATTTTATTGTAACCCTATTACGCCTTTTAAAAAAAAGAACATTTAAAGGTGATATGTTGACTCTGTAATGTGACATTTAGAATCTATCACTTTTTTCTTCAATGACTGAAATGACTAAATAATATGCATTTGCTTCATCTTTATTCTAAGAAAGTAAGGTTAAACTATGAGAAACCTATTAATCCCCTAAATTACATGTAGTAATAAAACATTATAACAAGCCTTTCTAGGCTAAATAACAGCATAATTTGAGGAATGCTTCAGGATATAAAAAATACGGATATTACCGTATTCGTCGGTATTTAACACGCTCCTGTGTATAACACGCTTTGTCCAATATTGCCAATATATTTGGAAAAATCCGTAAATAATACGCTTCGGTGTTTATCACGCATCTATTATGCGTCACCGCTACGCGACGCGTCAGCGCCTCGTTTGCCCTGCTTAAAATGGCGACCACAGAAGCGAGCCAGCACGAAGGACTTTACAAGATAACACGGTAAAAACTATTATTTCTTTGCTGAGAAAAAATATATTTCTTAGCTGACATTATAGCACAAGGGTTCCTGAGCTTAACCAATTCACGAAATGTTCAAATCAGCTGGATTTTAAAAAGTAGTTAGTAGGGGTGTAACGAGATCTCGTTGTACGAGATCTCGCGATATTAAACTCCCGCGATATCTCTCGTTGAGAGGTAACGTTGTCTCGCGAGATGCTAATGCTAATGCTAGCAGAGCCCCTAGCAAGTCAGCGTCACGGACAGCATGGCTTCGCCGGATGAAGTTGCTATAGAAGACGCCCCAACTACTGATGGAGGGTGCCGCAGACGCCTCTACATTGATGGAGGGTAACGGCGCTGCCGACGCTGCCCCGAATGTAAAGACACGCGTGTAAACACCGGTGTGACCGGTGTTGCCAGATAGAGTCCCACCCACCCAAAGCAATCTCTACCCGCAAAAGTCAGAAGGAAAATCGCGGTGAACCGCCCAATCTGGCAACACTGGTGAGTGACGGCTGCAGAGTCAGTTTTGGAAAGTCCTGCGTGAATATCTATTTTTTTAAACAAAGTTGAACGTTCTAAGGTCTAAGGAGATTCAATCAGTAAAATGAAGACATCAGTTGGGTTTGTAATACATGTTAAAACAGAATAAAAGCCTTTTTGCAGCATAAAACCGATCTTTGAAGTTTTCTTGAACTAATGTTAAAATCTCGTCTCGTTCTCGCGAGATCTGTGATTTTCTCGTCTCGTCTCGTCTCGTGAGTTTTGTGTATCGTTACACCCCTAGTAGTTAGCCAATTTGCATGCAGGCGGTTGGGACGCTTTATTTATTTTAATTTAGCTAAATAAATGCTTAAAAAATATATTTCTTAGCTGACATAATAGCACAAGGGTTCCTGAGCTTAACCAATTCACGGAAATGTTCAAATCAGCTGGATTTAAAAATCTGCGGTGTGGTTTATGAGTTACGGTATCTTGCTAACAAAAACAGCGAACCTCACAGCTAAATGCAGCTACATCCAGAGCAGGGGGCGGGCAGCGACAGAGTCAGTCCGACCAGAGGAGGCTTTTTTCGGACACATGAGCTAGAAACGGTCTGGAAGTGTCTCCCTAGCGGACAAAAGTGGTACTGCACCATTTTTTGCCCAAAATGAAAAATGGCGAATCAGAGCCAAAAATGGGTCTAAAAATATGGGGAAAAAATCCATAAATAATACGCTTCGGTGTATAATATGCAGAACATTCAAATGAGCAAAAAAACTGCTTGTTATAGACCGACGAATATGGTACTCAAGTTTACATCTCAACCTTTTCGGAAATTCCTGCTAAAATCTAGGAATCAAGCCAAGTTCATCCTTTCCTGTATCAACTCTCCATTCATGCCCTAAAGATGCCTGTTCCTTCTTTCCTCTTCTCTTTTTTCTTCCCTGCTTCAGTCTTTCTTCGTTGGGTCTGTGCAGAGACGAACAGTCACTCTGCTGACATGAGATGACACTTTGCCTGAAGCAGGAAATTCTTGTCAGGACGCACAGACCCACAGACGCATAGTAAAACGCTATCTGGTGTAAGCTGCAAGAGCATTTGAACTGGTTGATGCGTGTAGTTGTAAAGTAAAGCAGCCATCCAGGAATCTGACGTTGAAACATAGAAAAGGGATAAGAACAAGACAAGTCTAGCCAAGACATGGATTTCCGTGCAGCCAAACTGTTGATCACAATCACACAGCTGAAACCTCATTGTCCTTCAACTGTTTTTTCCCCCACAATACGGAGAAAACTGATAAAAAATCTCATTTGCCATTAAAAGTCTACAACAGAGATGTGTCAGATAATGCAATACAATGTAATATGATACAATGCACTTTATTGTCTCATCCATCCATCCATCCATCCATTTTCTTCCGCTTATCCGGGGTCGGGTCGCGGGGGTAGCAGCCTAAGTAGGGAGGCCCAGACTTCCCTCTCCCCAGCCACTTGGAGCAGCTCCTCTGGGGGAATCCCAAGGCGTTCCCAGGCCAGCCGAGAAACATAGTCCCTCCAGCGTATCCTGGGTCTTCCTCTGGGTCTCCTCCCGGTGGGACATGCCCGGAACACCTCACCAGGGAGGCGTCCAGGAGGCATCCTAACCAGATGCCCGAGCCACCTCAACTGGCTCCTCTCGATGTGGAGAAGCAGCGGCTCTACTCCGAGTCCCTCCCGGATGACTGAGCTTCTCACCCTATCTCTAAGGGAGAGT
>JBBPBX010003954.1:49239-69237 GCA_038048925.1 Garcialebias charrua
ATTTTTTTCATTCATTCATTCAACCTTTATTTATACAGGCTAGCCTCGTTGAGTCACGGGGACTCATTTACAAGAGGGACCTGTCTCACTCACACCAAACAACCATCCACTCTCACACTCACACCTAGGGTCAATTTAGAGTCACCAATCAGCCTAACAAGCATGTTTTTTGGTCTGTGGGAGGAAACCGGAGTACCCGGAGGAAACCCACGCATGCACGGGGAGAACATGCAAACTCCACCCAGAAAGGCCCCGGACCGGGATTTGAACCGGCAACCTTCTCGCTGAGAGGCAGCAGCTCTACCAGTTGTGCCACCGTGCTGCCCAAATGATGATGGCCCAATACCAACCCCAAGTACTTGTACTCATAGAAACACCTCAATACTTTACCATACCATACCACTTTATTTATAAAGCACTTAAAAAAGCAACAACGCCAACCAAAGTGTTGTACAGCAAAAAGAAACAAGCAAAGCACACAGCAAAAAACACATACGAATGGAAGAAGATAATGACTAAATGGCTAACATTATAGAATACAGACAGGTTGAGAACAAATCATACAGTGTCAAAAGCCAGGGAATAAAAGTGGGTTTTTAAGCGAGACTTAAAAACAGTGAGAGGGTAAGCCTGTATGACATGTAGAGGTAACTCATTCCACAGTCTTGGAGTTGGACCTGCAACAGAGATGGCCCTGTCACCTCTGAGATTAAGATGGGGTTTGTGGAACCAATAGAAGTATCTGATACGCAGACCTAAGGCTGCACGATTAATCGCATTTGCGATTATCTCGCGATATGTTAAAACGCGATTCACTAATCGCACGGGCTGCGATTTGACTGGTCACGCTTCTCTGCATCACACCGGTCTGGCCGCGCGCAGCTCTGAGCGAAGCAAAACAGAGAGAGAGCAGGGAGGAGCAGACTGTGCGCTACAACACAGTTGCTTTAGGCTCGACAGAAGTCATAAAAGTTATAAATTCAGGTAAGTTAGCTCATTTAAACGTGTATCTGAGAGCGCGAGCTGGTCACGTGACTTGATAGTGAGCCGGTTTGGCCGCGCGCAGCTCTGAGGAGCAAAACAGAGCAGGAGGGATGGAGGAGACCGTGCGCTCCAACACTGTTGCTTCAGTTGTGTCGTTAGTGATATGAATTAATACAGAACCAGTAAAAATAATCGCATTTTAAATCGCAATCGCAATTTATAGAAAAAAAAATCGCAATTAGATTATTTTCCAAAATCGTTCAGCCCTACGCAGACCTCAGAGAGCACTGTGGGACAAATGGCTGCAGCAGATCAGCGAGATAAGAGGGGGCAGAACTGTTCAGAGATTTGAAAACATACAGCATGATTTCAAACTCAATTTAAAAGTGAACCGGGAGCTAGTGCAGGAAGGACAAAACTGGTGTAATGTGCCGTTTTGCCTGTACCGGTTAAAAATCGGGCGGCAGCATTTTGGACAAGTTGTAATCGTGCAATGTAGGTCTGACTGATTCCAAACAGAAGTGCGTTGCAGTAATCAAGCCTGGATGTTTTTTTGCAAAAAGATCTGAAGCTCTCGATCTTGATCTCTCTAAGTGGCTTCAGACATCTGCTCAGTTCCTGAGGAAAAACCTATGCAGACATGTTCCTGTTGTTAGTTTTCTACATCGCCTTACAACCTAGCTGTTTTTTGTTATATTTTTTATAAAATGTTATTTTCACTTGCTAGTCCCAATTTGTACGCATCCTTTTATGACTGTCTATTGTTGTCTTTGTTGTCCACTGTTGTCATCACTCTTTGTTAAAACCAAGTCTCTCTTGTAAATGAGTCCCAGAGGCTCAATGGGATTAACTTGTATAAATAAAGGTTGAATGAATGTTATGAAAGCATGCAACGGTCTCAAGGTTATTTTTGGACAGTATGGGCTTTCATTATTTTGACAGTCGCCTCAGCTGAAAGAAAAACAAGATTTAACAATCGTGTTTCCATGACTGTTAAAGCTGCACTATGTAACTTTGTAATGCAGCCTGTAACTTTTCAAACAATATATTTTTAACATATTTCTTCACTCTGTCACTATCTACTGACAGACTGATGTTAGACAAAGTAATCTCTGAAAAAAACTATAGTCCCCTTGCTTCTCTATCAGCATTTATAAAAACACTAAAAACACAGAGTGACCCGTCCTTAACCAGCCAATAAAAACAGAGTTTGTAACCAGCCAATAAAAACAGAGCTTGAATTTGAATCAGCCAATAAAAACAGAGCTTGAATTTGAATTTCAGCAGAGCCTCCCCCTCAGAGCCATATATGGCTCTGAGGGGAGGGATCAGAATGCTTTGCCTGTTGAACATTTTTCTAAGTTCTGCACTCTACAGAAAGTTACACATAGCACCTTCATGGAAGGGTTCATGATCACTCCCAGATTAGTGACCCTTAGTTTCTCTAACAGGGCTTTCGATCGATACCACTTTCATGCTTGGTCATGTCATTTCCTCTTCCACGCTGCAAGTAACTGAGGGAAAAAAAAATCATAGTTTGGAGATATTTTAAGATAGAGGTGATGTTAAGACAGCAGATTGATTGCTTTGTTCTTAATAAAATAAAATAAAATTGTTTCCAAAGTCATTATTTAATGTTTAAGTATTAACTCATTACCTACTCAGTATTGGTACTCAAAACTGGCAAGTAACTTAAGTAGCAGTACTTGTACTAGGTCTAAAAAATTTTTTGTATTGGGACACCTCTAAAAATGCCATGTTTGAACAGCAAAAAATAAAAAATACTAAAAGTGAACCCATTTAACCTTTCAAACTGTAATATGTTCAAAACAAGAAAACTAAGGTGTCATCAGGCAGAATTTATAAGAGATGGTAACAATAAAAACAATGTATAAACATTTACAGAGTATAATTTTGAGTTTAATGGATGCCCAAAAGAAGATGCCGTGTTTAAAAAGAATAAGCTTGAACATCAGCATATTTTAAGATAAAGTATGCAGTGTGCGTTCATGAACACAGTTAGGAGGTGGACAGACTCCAGCATGATGCTGTAGCTCTGCAGCAGGTCACAAAAGGTGCTGCAAAGTGTAGCAAAGACATAAACATGCATTAACAAAACACAGCCGTCTGCAAAAAGATGCAGGGTAAGATGAGAAGCAGATGCAGGGGCAGCAAGACGGTTTGTTTTGCTGTCTATGTGCAAAATGATATGAGACACATGTCTGCATGAAAACAGAGTGAACAAAGGTAGTTTAAGAGAAAAGACTTAACAGTAAAAAGGACTGGTGCACTGATAATTACTTAATAGTTATCCTTTATCCTTCTTTATATCTGTCACTGAAATGGAAAATGTCTCGAGTAAAAGTTTGATGGAGCTTTAAACAGACTCTACGTTTACACATCATTAAATAATGGCACTGACGTTGCACTGACCATATTTGTACATTTAAGAAAAGAGAAATCCCACCAACCCAAAACTGGCAGTGACTGACCACCAGCAGAATGGTTTACGAGCCGACACACAAAGGCTGGAGATGTAGGTGGCATCATCTCCCTACATGTCTTTTTCTAATGAGGACATTCGTTTGGGGAATTCAAACCAACCTCGAGTATTTGTGTTGTTCATTCACTCTTCTTTGCCAACAAGGACAGGCTAAGTACACGCCTGTTTGTTACCCACAATCAGCCGGAATAAACTTCAGAGTGATGCAGATCAGCCACAGAGCAGCAGAGACGTGACGTAAGGTGGCTTACATGACTGTTTTTCAGTGCAGCATGAAACTGAATTGAATTAGATTAAGTTAAATAATTAAAGGGTTTGGGCCATGATATGGATTTGAAAACTGCCAATATTTGAGCTAAAGTATGTTTAAAATTTGGACACCCAATACGTTCTCTTTTTGGGTTCTGTGACCCCTTACAGAGGAGGAAAAAGGTTCAAGGACCACCTCATAACCCTCATGTTTATTTACTAGTTTTCTTCAGTTTGTCTCTTTAATGCAATGGAAATATCTGTGTAACATAAATACTTTAAAACCTGTTCTTTAATAGTGTTAATATCATTTTTATACTTTTAAACATGGGGTAGTGTTCATTCAAGACACACTTAAAGACCGTGTAAAGTGAATTTCAACATTTTCTTCAATAAACATTATAAATGTCATAATTGTAATCTTGTAAATGAGTAAAAAGTCTCAAAATTGTAGCTCAATTAATTTTGGAGTTATAGAGCAAACTGTGTATAAACATATTTCTATTTCAGGATTTTTTAGGCGTGTTTTAAATGTGACCGCGTTTCGTCACGCGGTCCTCATTAGTATAGCCCCACCCCCTGCAGCTCCAGCCGTATAAATTCGCCTCGGTGGAGCCGTTCACTCGCGAATCGCAGATAGCATCAGATAGCAATAGCATAGATATTTTGTTCATTGTTAGCTAGCTAATCAATTATGCCTCGTTCGTGCATCTTCCCTGGATGTCGCAATGGTCAGGGCACCCGTACAAATCATAACATGTTTTTATACCGCGTGGTTTTATACCGAGTATCTGTAATGCCTGGATAGGTCAATGGATAAAGCGCTTGCCTTCCGTCCCAAACCCCACGGGTTCAAATCCCGCATGGTACAACTCTTTTTTATTTTTTTTATTTTTTTATTCATTCCAGATTAAAAACACACAAGAAAACTATTTACAAAAACAGCGTAACTCTTGGAAAAAGTAGCTGCTGTTACAGACAGAACTCAGATAAAAACAGAGCAGGTTTACTGGCTCTCTGCTGCCTGTCTCTCCACACAGTCAGCTCAGGGCAGGGGCAGGACACGAGCGCAGCTGCGCTGAAACCACACCCACGCACTGACACGCCCCCAGCGTTCCAGGGCAAGGCAAAATCATCTTTTTGAGCATTGTTGATATAAAGTAGGTGGTATCACACAGCTCATGTACATTCAGTTTATGATTGCTCGCTGGATTTAAGCTGTGGCTGGCAAAGTTTTAATTCAGTTTTATCCATCCATCCATTTTCTTCCGCTTATCCGGGGTCGGGTCGCGGGGGTAGCAGCCTAAGTGGTCGCCGTGGCGTAGTGGTAATGGCAGTCTTCCCCTGATCGGGAGGTTGGAGGTTCGAATCCCGGTTCCCGACACCATGTGTCGTTGTGTCCCTGGGCAAGACACTTAACCCTGAGTTGCTCCCGGTAGGACTGGAAAGGCGCCTTGCATGGCAGTCTGCCACTACCGGTGTATGAATGCGTGTATGAATGGGTGGATGGTTGGTATTGTAAAGCGCTTTGGGGCTCCTCACAGGGGGCTAGAAAGCGCTATATAAATAAGCTCCATTTACCATCCATTTACCATAAGTAAGGAGGCCCAGACTTCCCTCTCCCCAGCCACTTGGAGCAGCTCCTCTGGGGGAATCCCAAGGCATTCCCAGGCCAGCCGAGAAACATAGTCCCTCCAGCGTGTCCTGGGTCTTCCTCTGGGTCTCCTCCCGGTGGGACATGCCCGGAACACCTCACCAGGGAGGCGTCCAGGAGGCATCCTAACCAGATGCCCGAGCCACCTCAACTGGCTCCTCTCGATGTGGAGAAGCAGCGGCTCTACTCTGAGTCCCTCCCGGATGACTGAGCTTCTCACCCTATCTCTAAGGGAGAGTCCAGACACCCTGCGGAGAAAACTCATTTCAGCCGCTTGTATCCGAGATCTCGTTCTTTCGGTCACAACCCAAAGCTCATGACCATAGATGAGGGTGGGAACGTAGATCGATCGGTAAATTGAGAGCTTTGCCTTTTGACTCAGCTCTCTCTTCACCACGACAGACCGGTACAGCGCCCGCTTCACTGCGGACGCTGCACCTATCCGCCTATCGATCTCACGCTCCAGTTTTCCCTCATTCGTGAACAAGACCCCGAGATACTTAAACTCCTCCACTTGGGGCAGGACCTCCTCCCCGACCCGGAGAGGGCATGCTACCCTTTTCCGGCTCAAGACCATGGCCTCGGATTTGGAGGAACTGATCCTCATCCCGGCCGCATCACACTCGGCTGCAAACCGCTCCAGTGAAAGCTGTAGATCACGACTGATGAAGCCAATAGGACCACATCATCTGCAAAAAACAGAGAAGCGATTCTAAGGCCACCAAAACGGATCCTCTCAACACCTTGGCTGCGCCTAGAAATTCTGTCCATAAAAGTTATGAACAGAATCGGTGACAAAGGGCAACCTTGGCGGAGTCCAACTCTCACAGGAAACGAGCCTGACTTACTGCCAGCGATGCGGACCAAGCTCTGACACCGGTCGTACAGGGACCTAACAGCCCGTATCAAAGGGCCTGGTACCCCATACTCCCGGAGTACCCCCCACAGAACCCCCCGAGGGACGCGGTCGAATGCCTTCTCCAAGTCCACAAAGCACATGTAAACTGGTTGGGCAAACTCCCACGCACCCTCCAGGACCCTGCTGAGGGTGTAGAGCTGGTCCAGTGTTCCACGACCAGGACGAAAACCACACTGCTCCTCCTGAATCCGAGGTTCGACTATCCGACGGACCCTCCTCTCCAGAACCCCTGAATAGACCTTACCAGGGAGGCTTAAGAGTGTGATCCCCCTATAGTTGGAACACACCCTACGGTCCCCCTTTTTGAATAGGGGAACCACCACCCCAGTCTGCCAATCCAAGGGAACTGCCCCCGATGTCCACGCGATATTGCAGAGTCGCGTAAGCCAACACAACCCCACAACATCCAGAGCCCTAAGGAACTCCGGGCGAATCTCATCCACCCCTGGAGCCCTGCCACCGCAGAGCTTTTTAACCACCTCGGTGACCTCAGCACCAGAGATTGGAGAGCCCGACCCAAAGTCCCCAGGCTCCGCTTCCTCAGTGGAAGACGTGCCAGTGGGATTGAGGAGGTCTTCGAAGTACTCTGCCCACCGATTCACAACATCCCGAGTTGAAGTCAGCAGCACGCCACCCCCACTATAAATAGTGTTGGTGGCGTACCGCTTTCCCCCCCTGAGACGCCGGATGGTGGACCAGAATCGCCTCAAAGCCGTACGGAAGTCATTCTCCATGGCCTCTCCGAACTCCTCCCACGCCCGAGTTTTTGCCTCAGCAACCACCCGAGCTGCATGCCGTTTGGACTGCCGGTACCCATCAGCTGCTTCCGGGGTCCCACAGGCCAAAAAGGCCCAATAGGACTCCTTCAGCCTGACAGCATCCCTCACCGCCGGTGTCCACCACCGGGTTCGAGAGTTGCCGCCACGACAGGCACCAACAACCTTGCGGCCACAGTTCAATTCAGTTCAATTCAGTTTATTAAGTTTAATTCAGTTTATTTATATAGCGCCAAATCACAACAAAGTTGTCTCAGGGCACCAAACCGGAGCATTCACATACATAGAAAAGCCAATTAGTAAAGTTTTCTATTTAAGGAATCAGCAGACATGTAGAATCTTGGCTTCTTCACATTCTCCCATCCTGAGCAAGCACAGTGGCAACAGTGGAAAGAAAAAAAACTCTTTTTTTTTAAGGAAGAAGCCTCCAGCAGAACCAGGCTCAGGACGAATGGCCATCTGCTTTGACAGGCTGGGTTTGAGAGGAACAGGAAGGAGAGGCAAACAAACACAAAATGGCAGGTCCAGATATAGGTCCAGATGTACCTGAAAGACAAAAACACATGTCATGGATAGAAAAAATAATTACAAATACAAAACTGGTTGAGCAGAGTAAGTACCGTAAAGACAGTAGCATATTGAAGAAATGTGTCATTCTGTCCTCCAGCAGTCTAAGTCTATAGCAGCATAACTAAGGGACAGCTCAGGGAACCCAAGCCGAACCTAACTATAAGATTTATCAAAAAGGAAAGTGTTAATCCCAGTCTTAAAACTGGACAATGTGTCAGCCTCACGGACAGAAACTGGAAGTTGGTTCCATAAGAGACGAGCCTGCTAAATGAAAGAACTTCCTCCCATTGTTCATTTGGAAACTCTAGGAACCACAAGTAAACCTGCAGTCTGAGAGCGAAGTGCTCTGTTAGTAAAAGATGGAGAGCTTTGTAGGTTGGAAGTAAGATTTTGAATTATATTCGGGACTTGACAGAGAGCCAGTGGAGAGAAGCTAAAACTGGAGAGATATGATCTCTCATACTAACTTCAGTTAAAACTCTGGCAGCAGCAATCTGGATCAACTAAAGGCGTTTTAAAGAAGTATTTGGACATTCAGTTAATAAACCATTGTAATAGTTCAGTCTAGATGTGACAAATGCATGAACCAGTTTTTTCGGCATAATTTTTGATAAGATGTTTCTAATTTTTAATTTTAAAATTCTCATATTGGCAGTAGAAATTCGGAGTAAAATGTTATCATCTGCACATTGAATGTCAATCAAAACTAAAATGTTTTTTTTCTACCTATGAAGAACAATCAGTGCTTCACCGTGTATAAGGCTAATCTGAATTGCATTAAAACAGTAAGAAATTATTTTGGTTCCAACTAAGTTTCATGGTTTTGATGCTAATACAGCCTTGATGTTTAACTTAAGAAAATCTCAGTTTTGTTGTATTTTTTTTGGTCTCTCTCTCTGAACATATATTTTAAATCCGTCACAGATACGGGCGTGGCCAAGGTAGACAAGGCATCGTTCAACAACGATATGGTATCTGCCGCGAGACAAATCACCACTTTAGAGATGAAGGAGCTGAATGAGAGACACAAAGCTGAGCACGCCCAGAAAATGTACGATCACATGAGGATCTCCTTCAGACAGGTGGAGGAACGGAACGCGGAGCTGGAGTCAAAGTTCGCAGACGTAAGAGATTTAGTTTTCACTGTCATGCGCTAAAGACGTGCACATGGACGTGAGTGAGTTGTAACAAACTGCTCAAAATGTTTGAAAACTTGAATTTTTTTATTTTAAATATTTTTGTACCATAAAAATACAGAATGATGGTGGGTAATTTACAATAAGCCTGGGCAGAATTACATTCATGTCACCAGTTTTATTTATTTCTAACAACTGCAAGGCATGGCAGTTTCATCACTTGCAAAGACGTCGTTTACACAAGAATGTCTTTATCTGTTTGTTTTTTTGTCCCTTAGTTGACCAAGATGAATGAGGAGGCCCAAAGGATTGAGCGGGAGCTAAGAGATAAGCTGGCAGACAGCATTAGCAAAGCCGTAAGCGATGCTGATAGAGCCAAGATTGTAGAGCTGGAGAAAGCAGAAGCAAACCTCCGCATCGAGGTTTTGAAGTACGTCCAAAGATGCCCCGTTGACAGATTTATTGTTTATAATGGCACCTTAATTTCGCTCTTGTTGAAACCGCATATGCAATCGTTGATAATAAATTGGAGACGCAAGAATGTTTTTGAAAACATAACAAAGATAAGATTGTCTTGGTTGGAGTTCAAATGTTTAGCGTGGGCGGGAATCAACATATTAAAGGGATATTCTGTACGTTTGAAGTGAAGTGGGGTTCTGCAGAAAAGTGATGAACAGTTATTCTTACCTTCCGTAGATAGCATTTTGAACAACCTCAGTTTGGATAAATAACAGAACTGTTGTAATTATGGAATAGATAGTTGAAGCAGAATCAGTGACAAAGTGGATTGCTGTCATCCAAAAGTTTCTATCTTTTTTTTTATTCAACCTTTATTTCTAGTCCTAAACTCTATTTCTACCAATTGAGACCATTTAAAAGCATTTTACATCTGTCAAGGTGTCTTTTCTTCATAATTTTTGCAATTATGTCCTCCTCAAAAAAAGCCAGAAAATCTTTTTAATATACTGATTACAGTAGAGTGAACCATCCTTTCAAACGTTGAAACTTTTAACTGTCAGATACATTTGCTTTTAGTTTGATACTTCAGCGTTAACGCTGCATGTGTTAACAGGCTTCAGGAAGTGTCAAATGTAGCCATGATGCAGGCGTCCACCCTACAGACCAGACAGAGGTCTAACGATATTGAAGTAGAGGCTTTAAGAAGACAGATTCTGGACTACCAGGTAAATATAGCTGTTGATTTTTTTATTGTCATTTTGAAAATAACTTGCCAAATCAGAAACTTGTTCATGTTTTTCATTAGTTCCTATTTACTTTTGATGACACTGACTGCAGATTATAATTTGCTTATTGCAAAAACATTACATTTATAAATTTAGATGTGCTCTGTTGACCAAAATATGGAGAATTTCTATATAATGAATAGTTTTTGTGTTCTAAAAATATTGTTTTTCCACTAATGCACAAGGTCAACAATTGTTTGTGCCTTGACTACCAGGAAATTGTCAGAGGCGCATCTTTGTTTTTAATTCTCAATATTACACGTCAGGTTTTTTAATTGTCTTGTTTTTCTGTCTTAAAATAAAATGTCGGAATGCATCTAAACACCTAGTTACAGTTTCTTTGAGTTTCCGAAACAAAGTTGATAATTGGACATGTTGCCCAGGTGTAATATTAACTACACCAATTTGTTAAGCAACCCATTCAAATGTGTTTTGTGTTGTTTTTTTTATTCTCCAAAACCAGATATTTATATATTTCTGTACAGTGATGAGGCATATTACTGTATCCCTGCATGCAACTCTGGAGTTTTTTTCTTTTCTTTATCAGACGTCATTAAATATGGACATAAATGTGCACAGAAACGGCACTTTTTAGCCACTCCTTAAACCTTTCCACCAGGCTGGATATTGGACAAAAACAAGCAAACTGACCAGTCAACTTAACTTTTAAAAACTAAATAAATCTGCTTCTTCATCCAAACTGTAAACCTTCAACCCAGCTGATCATTGTCACTCTTACCTTTCTTGGTAGAGGGGGTCTAATAGTGATAGCCAAAACTTCTCAATGTTGGCTCAGAATATTTGCAACGAACGCCACAATGAAAAATCCTTAATCCTATACAATAAAATGAAGAAATAAAACTGTACCACTTTGCAATAAGGTTCCCCTTATAGATGGCTAACAAATAGTTTATAGATACTTTATGTATTCCTCTATAAACACTTTATAAATCATTAATAACTGTTTATTAAGCATTAATTAAGGGTGACAGAGGCAAAACTGACCAGTTTCTTGCCAAATAGTGAGCCAAATCTGTTCACCTATATATTTCATCTAGAGTTGTTATATTAAACATTTCAGACTAAGTTACTACCTTGTAAGCACAAAAAGCATTTGTAAAACAATTTTTTTAGGATATAATATTAGTTGTAGATACTTACAATGCAGTGATAAACTACAATATTATATCCTAAATTTATTTATTTTATTCAACTTTATTCATTTTAAAATGCAACACAAAACATTCTCACACTTGAGACCGTACAATATAAAAATAAAATGAAGGGTAGCAGAATGAAGAAAAAAAATCTTATTTTATCTGCCCCCTTTTACAAAAAGAGTCAGAGTCAGAGAGTCAGAGAGAATTTATTGTCATTTGCACCGCATGTAGTACATGTGTTGAAAACGAGATTATGTACACAGGGTCCCAGTTACATCCAACAACAAATGCAAGAGAAAAACAATAATAACATCTAGGATTAACTAAGAGAGACATCAGCTAGTAATACACTAAGCCCTAATGTAGTAGAAAAACATCATTATAAACAGCAGCACGAACATGAGCAGATGGTCACAGATGAACGCAGCAACAAGAAACAGATCAGTATCAGTATGATGTGACATTTTGCAGTGTTTATTCTTATTATTTATTTATTCATGAGTCTGACAGCCTCAGGGTAGAAGCTGTTTCTCAGTCTAGTGGTTCTACATTTGATGCTCCTCAACCTCCGTCCCGAGGGGAGTGGTGCAAAGAGTGAGTGTGCTGGGTGAGTGAGGTCTTTCATGATGCAGGTGGCTCTTTTTCTGCATCTGGAGGTGTAAATGTCTGTGATGGTGGGGAGACTGACTCCCACAGACTTCTGTGCAGCCTTCACCACTCTCTGCAGAGCTTTTCTCTCTGCAACTGTGCAGCCTCCATGCCACACGTTGATGCTGGAGCACAGGACGCTCTCCACTGCACACCTGTAGAACGAGGTGAGGACTGGGCTTCTCAGACCGGCTCGTCTCAGCCGTCTGAGGAAGTAGAGTCTCTGATGACCTTTCTTGATCAGGCTGGTGGTGTTGTTGCTCCAGCTGAGGTTATCATTCATGTGTACACCCAGGTATTTGTAGCTGGAGACCACCTCCACCGCAGATCCACCTATATACAGTGGGGTGTGGGTGTGTTTGTTCCTTCTGAAGTCCACAATCATCTCCTTCGTCTTCTTCACATTCATGTGAAGGTTGTTCTCTTTGCACCAGCTCTCCAGATGTTCCACCTCCTGTCTGTAGCTGGATTCATCATTATCTGTGATGCATCCCACCACAGCTGTATCATCTGCAAACTTAACAATATGACAGCCTGGATGTGTGGCTGTACAATCATATGTGAGCAGAGTGAACAGAAGAGGGCTCAGCACACATCCCTGAGGAGAGCCAGTGCTGAGGGTGATGGTGGAGGAGGAGAAGTTGTGGATCTTCACGGACTGTGGTCTGTCTGTTAAGAAGTCTAAGACCCAGTTACAAATAGAGGGGCTTAGTCCAAGTGTGGATAGTTTGTCTATCAGAGTTTGGGGGATCATGGTGTTGAAGGCAGATGTGAAGTCCACAAAGAGCAGACGCACGTATGAGTCCTTCTGATCCAGGTGGGTGAGAGCAGTGTGGACCACGGAGGAGATGGCGTCCTCTGTTGATCGGTTCTCACGGTATGCATATTGATGAGGGTCCTCATTGATGTTGACGGCTGTCTTGATGTGGGACATGACCAGTTTCTCAAAACATTTAGCGACTATCGGGGTGAGAGCCACCGGTCTGTAGTCATTCAGACCAGTCACTGTGGAGCTTTTTGGGACTGGGATGATGGTGGCGGTCTTCAGGCAGGTGGGAACTGACTCCAGTGCAAGTGAGGTGGTGAAGATGTCAGCCAGCACCTCACAGAGCTGGTCCGCACATTCCTTCAGAACTTTCCCTGGGATGTTGTCTGGACCCGTAGCTTTATGAGGGTTGATCCTTCTGAGACTGCCTCTCAAAGTCAATTCAAACAAAAAAATCATCTAATAAGTTACAGATTAAAAAAGAGCAACTCATAATTTTTGAACAAAAAAATTATAAAGATATACTATTTCATATATATTTTTGTAATAATTTAGTTTTGATCATGTTCTTAAACATAATCATTGATTTAGCATTTTTTATTTCAGTTTCCAAATTATTCCACAATCCAATTCCCTTGATTGAGGTTGACCGACCCCTTAAACTGGTTCTATATTTTGGTTTTACAAAAATCTCTGTTCCTTTAAGATTATAACGGCTATGACATTTAACGAAATGTATTTGTATAATCAATGGTAGTTCTTTTTTATGAGCTCTATACATAATTGACAGAATATTGTAATCCACCAAGTCATGGAACTTTAACAATTTCAATTAGGTTTGCAAATGTTTATTGTGCTTACAAGGTATTAGTCTGAAATGTTTAATATAACAAGTCTAGATGAAATATATAGGTGAACAGATTTGACTCATTATTTGTCAACAAACTGGTCATTTTTTGTCTCTTTCTCACCCTTTTGTAATAATTTAGAAGAAATGTTTATTGTGCTTACAAGGTATTAGTCTGAAATGTTTAAAACAAGTCTAGATGAAATATATAGGTGAACAGATTTGACTCATTATTTGTCAACAAACTGGTCATTTTTTGTCTCTTTCTCACCCTTTTGTAATAATTTAGAAGAACATGTCATGTGTTTTGAATAAGCAGCAGCTTTACATACTCAACCCCTCTCCTGGATGACTGTGTATACATAATCACGTTGTATTGGTGAGAACTGGTGCAATGTTAATAAAAGCTCTTGTATCTTGTATCTTAATTAATGCATTATAAGCAGTTATTAATGATTTATAAAGTCTTTATAGAGCATTAATAATGCATCTATAAACTATTCATTATTCATCTATAAGGGAGCCTTACTGTAAAGTGGTACCAAAAAAAACATTTTATTATTGTGAAAAAGACAAAGTTTGTATAAATTCAAATAATTTATATCTCCAAAGTACATTTTCTTGAGGATCACTGGACGTAAACCATAGTTACATCACTCATGGCTGTAGCCACAACGTGAGCCGTAGTTTTGAACTAAGTCAGGGTAGTCTGAGGCAGGACAGTAGGAGCCAAGATGGTCTAGTGGCAGGGCTTTTGACTTGGAACCCGAAGGACGCGGGTTCGCGCCCCGGCCACTACCCACCTTGGGGTGTCTATGAGTGCACACCTATTTCTCCAGCTCCCCGGGCGCTTTCGGGCTGCTCACTGCACCACCTGGTAGGTGGTTGGGTTAAATGCAGAGACGAATTTCGTCTGTGTATGGGAAACATACGCAGATGACAGGAAAATACATTATTATTATTATTATTATTATTAGAATTAAAACCTAAAGAAGGTTGTTTTTTTACCAGCCAGTTGTACCTCATCGGACTTCTGGATCTTTTTCTCTCAGTCACAGTCGGATGAGAAGACCCTCATTGCAAAGCTCCACCAGCACATCATAGCCCTACAGCTCAGTGAGTCTGCGGCTCTGGGAAAGCTGGAGGTTGCCACCACTCTCATCCAGCAGCTGGAGGCCTTTAAGCTGCGAGCTGAGCAGAAGTTGGACGCCAGTGAGCACGAGCTGTTTTTCGCCCGCCAGGAGGGCCGAAATCGTTCCATGCACCTTCGGCAGACCATCCAATCACTCTGTAGGCAATTTGCTGGAGCGCTGCCACTCCGCCAGCAGGAGAAGTTCTCTGTGACCATGCTGAAACTCCAGGAAGACCAGGCAAAGGTTCAGGAGGAGAGGAGGAAGGCTGAGGAGGAGAGGCAGAGGGCAGAAGGAAGGGCTGAGGAGCTGAAGCTGAGGCTACAGGGACTGGAAGAGCTCATCGCAACACTAAAAAATAATAGAGGGGCTCAAAAGGTCTGTTGGTAATCATCTATTTATTTATTTATTTATTTATTTATTTATCATGTCTTTAAATTTGCTGGTCTTGTGTTGTACTTCCTATTCATAAAACAGGACCTGACACAGATAACTGAGTGGCACAAGAGGCTGGAGGAGGCTCGCCTTCAGGAGCTGAGGAAAGGCAGGGAGCTGGTGGTCCAAAAAGAGGAGATCACATACCTTAAGAGACTTCTGGAAGAGCAGAACCGAACCATCCACTCACTGGAAGAGGATATCTTACAGCGGAACATTGTGAGTAACTTCTCACTGTAGTAATATGTGCAAAAACAATTTGTGGCCTAATTGATTTATAAAATTTTGCAGCTCAACATGTCTGATCATTCTTACTCATGGAGAAAAGAAAGAAAATGTTATTTGAATTGTGGTGTCAGTACCAGATTCTAAAATTATTTAAATCTAATCTCAAGTGTACAAGACCCCAACAGATGACATTATGCTACTGGGTATTAAACAAAAGCTAAGCCAAAAAGAAAATGAGATAATATGTTGTTTAAAATTAAATCCACACCAAGATTAAACAATTTGCTATACTTGTTAAGTTTTTTTTAATGGGACAGGGCAATTAAGAATCCAAAATACAGTAATGCCAAGGTTTCTGAGATTTGGTTTAATGGAAGATGCCAATACACCAGGGTGTTGCTTAATTTCAGTTATTTGATTGTAAGGAGCAATAGTTAAGGTTTCGGTTTTATCTCAACATGCAAGAAGTTGTCACTGAGCCACTGTTTGATATTGCTAATACAGTTTAAAAAGGAGGACAACTTGCGATATTCAGAAGGTCTGAAGGAACGGTATAGTTGAATATCATCAGCATAGAAATGATAAGACATGTGAAAACTGACATTATTTGGCCAAGAGGGAAAATATACAAAAGAAAGAGAATAGGTCCCAACACTGAGCCCTGAGGTACACCACATAATAGGCTCTTGGATTCTGACATTATCTGTTTTGCAGAAACACTAACTGTGCTGCCAGAAAGACCACTCCAGTGTCAAGCCTGATAAACCGACTGCATCTCGTAGCCTGTTAATCAAAATACTGTGTTCACCAGTATCAAAGGCAGACGTTAGATCTGGGAGAACCATCACAGTGGATTCTCCAGAGTCGGCTGACATCAAAATATCACTGGAAACTTTAAGTAAAGCAGTCTCCATGGAGTGGAGCTTTCAAAACCCAGACTGAAATTTGTCATAGATCTCATGTTTTTCCATGTGGGAGATAAGCTGCTCAGCCGCTACTTTTTCAATAAGCTTTGACAAAATCGGGATCTTGGAGATTGGCCTGTAATTTTCAAACTTTGTAGGATCCAGGTTTGCTTTTTTTAATAATGGCTCAACAACAGCACGCTTGAACGAGCTTGGAAACACACCTGTTGAAAGAGAAGTATTGCAAATATATGCCATGCAAGGACCAATGACAGAAAAAAAAAAACTTTTTAACATCGCCGAATGAATGTCATTTGGGCCGGTAGAAATTTTCCTTTTATCAAATAAAATCACTTGATCAAATGCAGTCATGAAATAAGAGTGAAGAGCCTGAAATAGAGTTATGGTACATTGATGGACAAATGGTTCCTCTGACATTATTGACTTTCATCAGAAAAAAGTTAAGAAAGTCATTACTCTTAGCTTTGGAGGACACTGGGAAGTAAAGACCAGATTATTTTTGTGTTCTGATACATAAGACAAAGTATTCAAAAAGGTTGGACTTTCTGTTTTTGACATGACAGTAAGTCAAGGGGTCTGAGAAATGTATTTTCTTGTCCGCATTAAGCTTCAAGTAGAATGCCAGCTTGCATGGGACCAACAAAAAGTAGAGCTGGAGAGTCAGCTGGATCACCACGAGAAGCAGCAAAATGAGGCTGTTGGCAAAGCAGAGAAGGTAAAACATTGCTTTCTTTCTTTTTATGGATCACTTTGGTCAGAATTTACATCCATTTTACACCAAAACAGTTTGAACTGCCAGCTATAAGTCTGTCTGAAACCTGTTGCTACCTTCCTAATCACTATATGTTGAACATTGTTTCAGTTTGTTGAATGTTCAGGATCACTCCCAGACCCATCACTGCCTCTTGCTCATCAGTTAGAGTTTGCTTTTGGTAAAATTAGGGAGCACGCTCGCACCATCGTGGACATTCAAGCCACGTGCAACAGTTTGGACAAGGCACAGTATTCAGTCACTTTTCTTAGAATCAACACTACTTTTAGGCTAAATGAACATCACTTGCAGTGTTAATGTTTAATCATTTCTTATTGACAGAAGTTGAAAGAGAAAGAAGAAGCGTTGCGGAAAGCACAGCAGAACATCACATCCAGGGATAAGGTGATCAATGAGCTGCGGCTCCGGCTCCCAGCTGCTGCTAACAGGGAACGCTTGCTCGCAGACCTTTCTGAGCGCAAAGACGACGGTCAGTCCGCCCTCAAGCTGGCCCATCAAACCATCAAGGATCTCCAAGCTCGAATCGACAAAAAAGAAGACGTTGTAAAGAAATATCAAAACCAGATGGCCCAGACTAGACAGGTGAATTGATTCTGTTTTTAAAATTTCTTTAAACATATGACCATTATTTAGCTGTAGCTTTATGGTACAGCTGGGGGGTAAACAGGCTAGAACGATATGTCTGAGGCACAGTTCAGTACACTTCTGAACCACAAGGACATAATGCTTTTTTTGTTTAATTACACACACAAACACACACACATTATCTTTACAAAAAGATAAAATTGAAAAAGTCAGAGTACAGTAGTCCCTCGATTATTGCAGGGGTTATGTTCCAGACACCCCCCACAATAGGTGAAAAACCATGAAGTAGGAACTTTATATTTATTTTAGTTTTTATATATATATTAGTGCTTTATAAACCCTTCCCACACTCTTGCAATGTTCTAAACTCTTAAACATACGTCATTTTAACAACATGCGTATATGTACTGTACAGTACTGGAAAATGTTACTCACCAGCTCTGCAGAAGCTCGGTTCCGGTCGGGCTCATTCATTTTCGGCTACCCTGCAGCATGACGAAACCCACTGCCCCATCCAGGTTGATGTGCGCATGCTGCTGCTCCAGGAAGGACGCACTGTGTGCAAGTGTGCCAAAGGATGTACCGGTAGTCCACCACCTCGGCCCAGTCCACTCTAGCACTGCGTGATCAGAACCAGGCCGAACACCACCGCATTCTGTTTCCTGCAGCCCCCATGATTCAGGTCACACCGAGTCCGGATCAACTGCAGACCAGATACTCACGTGTGCAGATACAACTTGATGGATGAGTTCATCTTCAGGATTATTTGAGACTTTCCTGCCAGTTCTGTGAGATTAATAGATCGATCGTTACTTCTGACTTTGCGTTGCAAAACTTCCCCTCCATTTTGGCAGAAAGCAGCAGCTTGTTGCTAGACCAGAAACCAGCCAAATCCAAAAAGCAGGAACCAGTTGTCATGAATCCAATTAAATATGCGCCACAGATGACAGCAGAGATAGACACATCATCAAGTCTTCCAAGTCAATGAGATATCCAGCTGTGTGCATGCCAACAGGGCAAATCGGCTCGCCTACAGCCTGTCTTCTCTTTAAAGAAATGTTATCAGTTGTGTTGAGGGACCAACTGACCAAATTGAAGTCCATAGTTATGATTCAGAAGATTTTGTAGAAGAGAGGCTCTCAGACAGTTTCACAGACAAGACAAAGCAAAAGCAAAGCAGAGACCGAGAGGAGACGTCCGCCCTTGAGAAGAGCAAGTGTTGAATAAATGTATTTTACTATTTTTACTATCTACTTATTTCTATACTTCTCTGTGGATAGGATCAAGAGGAAATGATAAAGAGGCATCAGGAAGAATTGAGAATGCTGCATGACAAGTTGGACATTTACACAGACACCTCACTGGATCGCTTCAGACAGACGGCAATGGTAAAAAAAAAACGTCACATTTTCTGGGCTGAATTTTATAACACAACCAGAACAAAAAGGGTCTTAAATGTCAAATATAATTATCTTGTAGGGATGCACGATATTATCGGCATGGTATCGATATTGACTGATATTAGCGATAAAGTTAAATATCGGACATTGGCCATACCATCAAATTACTCACCGATATAAAAGGCTCTGTTCATTTATAAGTACACATATATATACTGTGTATATATATATATATATATAGTGTGTATATATATATANTATATATATATATATATATATATATATATATATATATATATATATACAGGTAGTCCCCGACTTACGAGCGAGTTCCGTCCCTAGGGGGCGCTCGTATGTCAAAAATTCGTAAGTAGGATCACATAGTAAAAAAAATATATATATTTTTTTTTTTTATAAATGAATACATGTACAGTACTGGACAGTCACCAAGCACTTAGCCTATCCTAACACAGTTTTTAAAGATGAAGGAATAAGTTGAATTGTCTCCCTTTCACATAAAGGGAGCAAGCTCCCTATGGAGCCTGCAGGGAGGAGGGAGACAATTCAACTGACTCCTTCATCTTTAAAAACTGTGTTAGGATAGGCTAAGTGCTTGGTGACTGTACAGTACTGTACATTTATCTATTTATTAAAAATATACAGTATATACAGTATTTTTTTATTGTTTTTTATTTATAAATAGATAAATGTACAGTACTGTACAGTCACCAAGCACTTAGCCTATCCTAACACAGTTAAGGAGTCAGTTGAATTGTCTCCCTCCTCCCTGCAGGCTCCATTCCCATAAAGGGAGCTAGCTCCCTTTATGTGAAAGGGAGACAATTCAACTCACTCCTTCATCTTTAAAAACTGTGTTAGGATAGGCTAAGTGCTTGGTGACTGTACAGTACTGTACATGTATTCATTTATATAAAAAATAAAATAAAAAAAAAATTTTTTATTTTTTTTTTTTATGAGATGCATGCTCGTAAGTCCGGGACCTCGTAAGTAAGAGCGCTCGTAAGTCGGGGACTACCTGTATGTATGTATGTATATATATATATGT
>JBBPBX010003955.1:30514-43621 GCA_038048925.1 Garcialebias charrua
TTTTTTATACATATATTTTTTTACATTAAACAGTTTTAAAATATATATTGAAAATGTATACACATTTTGTATAAGATTTATATGACATTGTGTCATTTTTAATGTCAGAAATACGTTGAAATAAATTCTCAATATCCAGCATCTTTAACCTTTGTTATGCCCTTTAAGTAGGCTACTTGTGCAGCTTGACAGAAAAACATTATAGGTTTTCAAATTACAGTTTAAATATAAAAAATAATATATCTATTCAGATTTCACCTCATAGTTCTTTTTGTACAGGCATGAAATTCTGCTCCAATACAAGTTTGAGACAATTCACTTTTGGCACTAAAGCAAAGTTAATGGAATCAGAATTAAAAGGAAGACCTCACTCGTTTAACAAAAGGCAAAAAATATTTCTAAAAACTCCAAAATGCATTTAGCTAATGAGGCTTTTACATTTTCATATAAGAAATCTGATAAAACCAAAACGATGCAACATCTGCAGCAATTTAAAATGTGAGCCAGCCTTTATATAATGCACATAATTAGCAGAGACCTGTGCTTGGAAGTGAATTATTTCATAGTCTGAATGAGAATAACCATGACATGCAGCACTGAAGAACTTCTTTTCTGTCTCTGCACAACTTGTTAGCAGGAGACCTTGATGAAGTCTAACAGTCTGTAGTGAGCGAGCTTCAAGGCTAAGAACGAGCTTCTAACATTGTGATCTGAACAAAAATCAAGAAACATTTCTTTAAAAATGCACATAAATGAAAAAATAAACGTATCTACAGCTCCCTCTTCTGGTAATAATTCTGTAATGCAGTAGGGCTTCTGCACCTTAATGAGATATTTGTTTGTAGCTCATTAATGTAAAGTACAGGGAATTAATGTAAAGTGATGTACAGTACTCATTAATGCTCATTAATGTAAAGTACCAGGTAATAAATGTAAAGTGATGTACAGTACTCATTAATGCTCATTAATGTAAAGTACCAGGTAATAAATGTAAAGTGATGTAAAGTACATGTACTCATTAATCTAAAATGCCAGGTAATTAATGTAAAGTGATGTAAAGTATGTCAATACTCATTAATGCAAAGTACCAGGGAATTAATGTAATGTAAAGTACTCATTTATACTCATTAATGTAATGTATCAGGGAATTAATGCAAAGTGATGTAAAGTACTCATTCATGTAAAGTACCAGGGAATTAATGCAAAGTGATGTAAAGTACTCATTCATGTAAAGTACCAGGCAATTAATGTAAAGTGATGTAAAGTACTCAGTACTCATTAATGCAAAGTACCAGGGAATTAATGTAATGTAAAGTACTCATTAATACTCATTACTGGAATTAATGTAGTGATGTAAAGTACTCATTAATGTAAAGTACCAGGTAATTATTGTAAAGTGATGTAAAGTACTCATTAATGTAAAGTACCAGATAATGTAAATTGACATAAAGTACTCATTAATGCTCATTAATGTAAAGTACCACCAGGGAATTAATGTAATGTACTCATTAATGTAAAGTAGCAGGGAATTCACTCTCGAGTTTTAAATATTAAGTTGATGTTTCCTCATTTTATACACAACTCTTCACATAACACACACACACTCACACAAAACTGAAGTTTTGTAAATCCCAAAAACAAATGCCCAAAGGAGTATTTAGCAGTAAGTCTTCAAAACTTTCTGGAATGATTTAGCCAACTTTCCTCTTTGTAAATTTATCTCATTGACCTTGACATTAAAGTTCCATTACCTGGTTGTCTTTGAAGTATGACTTTTTGAGTTTTCCTGGGTTCAACTCCAGACTCTGGTAATATCCATGCATTATCTTTACTGTTTGGCTGTTTGCACTTTGAGATTTTCATTAATGAAAAGTGCGTTATAAATTGAATTCATTATTATTATATTCATTATTATTATTACCTGCTTCTTCCTTTTCAGGTCGCAGTCACACCAGCCTCCACCTTCATTTGCTCCACTCTAGACCCTTAACCTCCACCATCTGCTCCCCCGGGCGCCCTGGATGGCAGCTCTCTGCTCCACAGAGAGGGCTGTGGTAGCTCTCTGCATCAGGAAGGGCATCCGGTGTAAAAAAAAAAAAATCCAAGTCTTTCTGCAAGTTAAATTTGCTGTGGCGACCCCTGAAGTTGAAAAAACAATTTAAACACACAAAAGCAGAGCCGTAAAAGTAGCATCTCAAAGTTACTGAATCAAAAGATCTAATTAGCAATTTTTACCTCTTCGACAATTATATCAAAACAATAAAAGCACTCTGCTAATAATTCATGCCCACAGCTGTGCATTAGTCACCTTTCTTCCATTTTGCCAATGGATTTTAGTTTGTTTTAACATTAAGCAAGGACATGTGCTCACAGTTTGCTCAAGTTCAATTCAAAGTCCATCAGAACTGGCATTTTATTAACTATATAAAAACGTTCAAAAACTACTGAGTTCTTGACCCAAAGCACACACTGAAGGCTAGTAAAGGTACAGTACAATTTGTAAATAAATATGACAGCAAAATCCAGTTGGAACAAAATGTTTTCGTCAAAAAGCTGAGGCCCACTTATTTTGTCTGCTGAGAGGAAACAACGTTCTACTCCTGTGTTATTAATGCATCCACATGAAGCAAAAATAAATTCAGAGAAACCACTTGGACAGATGTTTTTTTATCAGCAGCGCAATGCAAAGCTTAAAATTACATTTACTAATCAGCCTTAAAAATAATGTTGTGTTAAAACTTAAAGGGTTGGAAAATATCAAAACATAAATGTGTGGTGACAGCATAAAAAATGGAACTTTATTAGGAAACAGTCAATTAAAATTGTAGTCAAAAACAACACAGTGATCCCAGTTTTGAAACCTTTAGCCTGCGCAATGAGGAAAGAACCAAAACAAGACAGAAACGTTCTGTTTATATTTTGAACTTTAGTGGATGGGCCTGTAGTCGTGCAAATTTTCTACACCAAGAAAACAGTCAATTTGAACCTTCAAGTTTTAAGTGCACATCTGTTCCATTGAATCGAAGATCTGCTAACTTTTCAAACATGTTATAATACATGTATATGAACTGCAAGTTTACAACAGCTGTGAAGTCCAGCACAAAACAAAAACGATTCGATTCATGTTTAAATGGCCGTGTAGGGAGTAAGGCCGCTCCAGTTTGGGATGTAAGATCCATCGAGGTTGGTTTAACAATTTCTTCAGTCAAAGTCAGAGCTGTTGTTGTTGTTCAGCCTTTCATAAAGAACATGAATTAGGGTGGTAAATGCAAAAAAAAAGCAGAAGTAACCTGAAGTGAGCAGGAGCAAAGTCTTTCAAGAGGACCTCAAATAATCTGACAGTCCAGCATTTTTAAAGGTCAGTAGGGCACCACTTCAGTAGATCTTTGCAAGACTGCAAGAAATGTTCAGCTACAGACTGTCACATGAAGTCACCGAATGAGTCTCTCGTGATAACCACTCTGCCGCCAGTCAGAGGCAGATGGCAGTTGGTGCGGCCTGAAATACAGAAGGCCGAGCCGCGTCAGCTTATCTAACCAGCTGTCAGTCAAAAACAACGCGTGAGTGACTTGGGCAGACCGTCGCGAGTGAGCAGGCGAGCGCACAGTGGGCGAAGGCAACCGTTAGTCGCTCAGGCAACAGTCACAGAGCTCCTTGTAGATCCTCTTTCGAATGCGCGGCATGTCGTCCTGGCTGAACCGCAGAGGCTGCTTCACCGACAGACATCGACAGTACTGACAAAAGAAAAAGACACGCAGCAATGTGAGATAACCCACAACCTCTTTAGTCAAACATGGGCACAGACACAAGCTACTTCTGCAGCTGTTTTTTTGGAGGATGTAAAAAAAATAAAACTACCGTAATTGCCGGTCTATAGAATGCACCTGAACGTAAGCCGTGCATACTAAATTTAAAATAAAACACAATTTTGCACATGAATAAGACGCGCCGGTGTATACGCCATGAGTGTCCACAGTTTAATATCAGAAACCATACACAGCTCCTGGGAGAATGTGCAGCTCTTGTTGTAGTACAAGAATGAACCACCAGATGGCATTTCATAGACGTTGGTTTGCCTTCAACATACACACAGACTGCTGATCCCACAGGACTTCATGATGCTTCGCTCTCTGACTCATGGTTAATCTACGATGGGAAATAGCCATTCAACCCACAGAATGAACACAAGCTAGTCTAAGAAGAACACACTACATGTACCTGTAATCAGTGGAGAGAACAGTGCTAAACACGTTCGTAACCGAAATTATTAAAATGTTAACATGCGGGAAAATTTTACCTACAATCCCTACTTGAGGTCACGTGACTGGCAGGACCTGGTAAAATACGGTAAATGCTCATTAATGTGTGTTATGTATTGTCATCAGTGTATGTTCCCATACAATAGTGAAATTGGCTCTCTGCATTAAACCCATCCACCACCAGGTGGTGCAGTGGGCAGCTATTGAAGGTGCCCGGGGAGCATTTGGGGATAGAGTGTGCTACTCAGAGACACCACAAGATGTGCAATGACTGGGGATAGAACCTGGGACTTTTGGGTCCCGAGTTGGCTGCCCTGCCTCTACCCATTAAATTATTGCCATTGATTTTCATTGTTAATCAAATTTTGGTAACTGCTGCTGTTTTTAAATTTGGCGACTTCTGCTCCGCAGCACACACACACACACACACACACGAGTGGTTGAACATAGAGAACTCATGGGGAGGGGAAACGAGGGGGGAACACGCCCTCCAGTTCTCTCGCTGTGAACGATATTGACCTTACACAGAAAGATCTTTAAAAAAAATTTTTTAATATGTACCAGTAACATACACAAAACACGCTACGTAGTTTGTTTTTTCTGAACAAAGCCTTTAACATGGATGGTAAAAAAAAATAAAAATGGATGGATGGATGGTGTTTCCGCAGCAATTTTTAAAAATATTTTTGCCATTTTTTTGGCTGTCTTTCAGTCGGAATCTGCACGGTGGAAAAACCCCGCTTCTGCAGGTTCACACAGGTCTCCTCCCCTCGTCGATTAATAATTTAAAAAAACTTTATTTCAATTCATTTATTTATATAGCACAAAGTCACAACAGAAGTCGTCTCAGGGCACTGCACAGAAACATTCTCATACATAAAAAGTCAGTTAACAACATTATTTATCTAAGGAGCCAGCAGATTTTTAAAATCTGATAATTGCACATCTATCATGGGGTCAATAGGGTGACTTCTGGTCACATGGCAACCAGAGTGGGTGTTATGGGTATTTACCAGTACTGTAGTAGCAAAATTGGAACCATGAGCGAAAGGTATCGGCCATGAATATCTGCGGCATCCACTCTGGTTGTGTCATAAATGCCCGTACCCAAGAGGGGTGGGTGTTGGGCAGCTATATGAGCACCCAGATGTGTCAAAGGAAAATGTTATTCAAAAGCAGGAAGCATTGAAGCCTGTCAAAATAAAACATACAGGTAAACATAAAATATTATAATTTAAAGGACCTGTGTATAAGCCACGGGGTCCAAAGCATGAGAAAAAAGTAGCAGTCTTACACACCGGCAATTATGGTACTATACCAGAAGAGGTTAAAGGAATAGATTCAAGGATTTAAGTAGTTTCTCTGAGAAACGAAACCTAAAAGGTAAAGAGACAGGAAGCAAAAACAGGAACTAATGTCTCACCTCGAGAACAAAAACTCCACAGTCGCTGTCGTTTTTCTGTTGTGGGATACTCTGAGAAAACATCAAGTGACAGTTTAACAGAAGGACGATTGGCAGTTTCTATAAGAGGCTTCATGTTTGTTTTTATATGTTCATTTGACTTTGTAGTATGAACAAATGTGTGATTACAGCGTAGTTTCCTTAAAAATAAGACCTCAAAGTAACATTGTCGTTAAAGGTCCACTGACATCATCTTACAAATTTGCATGAAATGATAGAAGATACTGTATATATCTTGTATCATTCAACTATGTTTGTTTTTGCAAACAAAATGATAAATTAATGAAAATTCCTTTCAAACTGAGTTTAAAATTAAAAACCGTGTTTCTCTCTGAAAAATCCGACTACAAGCGAATGCAACATTTGTGACGTTGCGAGGAGAAGTCTTTAGAACGCCCCATATAAATATTCATGCGAACAAGAAATAAAACTACAAAATTATCAATCTAAGTTAAGATTTGAGCTATTTGTCTTTAGTTTTGGAAGCAGGAGGTTAGATGAGCAGAAACGGCAGGTTCTAATTTAGGTCTGCACCCGTATGTTTTTGACTCTTACCTGTTCAGGAAGCAGGGAGCTCAGTCCGAGGGGAGGCGGCTTTATTTATTCCATTTTTGATGAAGGTCTTACATCTTTTGGGAAAGTGAAAAGGCTCACTTGTTCACTGATGATATTAGAACACCCAAATGCAACATAACCGGCATTTTTCAAGTTATACAAAAAAAAGGCGATCTGGATGAGAATGAATATGCGTTAAAGGCAGACGCAGACTGACGGTCCTGCTTCCTACGTCACAAATGTTGCATTCGTCTGATTTTTCAGAGAGAAAAGCGGTTTTTAATTTTAAACACAGTTTGAAAGGAATATTTTCATTAATTTATCATTTTGTTTGCAAAAACGAACATAGTTGAATGATACAAGATACTGTATATATCTTCTATCATTTCATGCAAATTTGTAAGATGATGTCAGTGGACCTTTAATTCACCTATATTGACTAAAGGTCCCGCTAAATCCCAAGAAGAAAACACAAATGGCCAGTTGTAGCTGTACCAGGCAGTGAGAGCATGTTAGGGGACAATGTGAAGACATAATGATAAATATAGACGGGGTCAGAGTCACCTTGATGATGGTAATCTTCCAGCCTTTCTGGAAAGCCGTCTGCTTTTTCTCTCTGGCTTCTGACTGAAGGTACTTCATAATGTTCTGATAGGGAGCACACAGACACAGAACAGTTTTGGTACAGGGTAAGAATATTAGCTAAATTTGACGAGGATATTGTTTTAACTGGTATCAGTCCATAACATTAGCAGGGCTGCAGCCCAAGGTAAAATAATTATAAACCTCTGCTTGACTTTAGGGCTGGTATCGAATCAACCAGTGCAGCAGACTGGTTGACTAATTGCTAATTTGGAAATTTGTTCATCACTGTTATTCACTGATGTGCAATAACATGTTACACAACCTGTGTAGTTTATGTTATGTGCATTATATATCATGTGCAATGCATTTAAGCTAGTATTACTACCTGTGAAATATTAATTTATACTAACTCATCCTACTTGCACAGTTATATTCAACCACGCTGTCTTTTACTATATTTATTTTTCACTTTTTGATACTGTACTTTATTTTGTACCCTTATTGCATGATTTAGCATTCCTCTTTTCTTTTTTTTCCATTAGCGAGTCACATCAGTTCTTCTCATCCTGAACATTTTATTGCATTGTTGACCTTGTGTTAATCTGCATATAACAAATAAACATAACGTATATCATTTTAGCAAAACTTTCATTGCAACTCTTAGAAATAAGAACATATTTGCATGTAATTATATTGTATAGACAATGATTGCTGTGCTTGTCTGGTACTGAAACAAATTTGATGCATGCAGCTAAATTTGAACTGAAATGTTATGATTTTTAATTTATTTACATACACACCAGGCGTATAAAAAAAAAAACCCCGTTGTTTTGTGAGACTTGTGCTGAAATGTCCACAAATCGTGTGAATAAAGCATAATGAATCGATAAACAACTAATTTAGAACGAGCATGAAATATAATTCAGAAATCATCCAAAGCTGATCAACTGAATAATGTTTCACTTATGTACAGTTTCTTCATCCATCCATCCGTCCATCTTCTTCCGCTTATCCGGGGTCGGGTCGCGGGGGTAGCAGCCTAAGTAGGGAGGCCCAGACTTCCCTCTCCCCAGCCACTTGGAGCAGTTCCTCCGGGGGAATCCCAAGGCGTTCCCAGGCCAGCCGAGAAACATAGTCCCTCCAGCGCGTCCTGGGTCTTCCTCTGGGTCTCCTCCCGGTGGGACGTGCCCGGAACACCTCACCAGGGAGGCGTCCAGGAGGCATCCTAACCAGATGCCCGAGCCACCTCAACTGGCTCCTCTCGATGTGGAGAAGCAGCGGCTCTACTCCGAGTCCCTCCCGGATGACTGAGCTTCTCACCCTATCTCTAAGGGAGAGTCCAGCCACCCTGCGGAGAAAACTCATTTCAGCCGCTTGTATCCGAGATCTTGTTCTTTCGGTCATAACCCAAAGCTCATGACCATAGATGAGGGTGGGAACGTAGATCGATCGGTAAATTGAGAGCTTTGCCTTTTGACTCAGCTCTCTCTTCACCACGACAGACCGGTACAGCGCCCGCTTCACTGCGGACGCTGCACCTATCCGCCTATCGATCTCACGCTCCAGTTTTCCCTCATTCGTGAACAAGATCCCGAGATACTTAAACTCCTCCACTTGGGGCAGGACCTCCTCCCCGACCCGGAGAGGGCATGCTACCCTTTTCCGGCTCAAGACCATGGCCTCGGATTTGGAGGAACTGATCCTCATCCCGGCCGCATCACACTCGGCTGCAAACCGCTCCAGTGAAAGTTGTAAATCACGAACTGATGAAGCCAGTAGGACCACATCATCTGCAAAAAACAGAGAAGCGATTCTAAGGTCACCAAAACGGATCCTCTCAACACCTTGGCTGCGCCTAGAAATTCTGTCCATAAAAGTTATGAACAGAATCGGTGACAAAGGGCAACCTTGGCGGAGTCCAACTCTCACCGGAAACGAGCCTGACTTACTGCCGGCAATGCGGACCAAGCTCTGACACCGGTCGTACAGGGACCTAACAGCCCTTATCAAAGGGCCTGGTACCCCATACTCCCGGAGTACCCCCCACAGAACCCCCCGAGGGACGCGGTCGAATGCCTTCTCCAAGTCCACAAAACACATGTAAACTGGTTGGGCAAACTCCCACGCACCCTCCAGGACCCTGCTGAGGGTGTAGAGCTGGTCCAGTGTTCCACGACCAGGACGAAAACCACACTGCTCCTCCTGAATCCGAGGTTCGACTATCCGACGGACCCTCCTCTCCAGAACCCCTGAATAGACCTTACCAGGGAGGCTTAAGAGTGTGATCCCCCTATAGTTGGAACACACCCTACGGTCCCCCTTTTTAAATAGGGGAACCACCACCCCAGTCTGCCAATCCAAGGGAACTGCCCCCGATGTCCACGCGATATTGCAGAGTCGCGTAAGCCAACACAACCCTACAACATCCAGAGCCCTAAGGAACTCCGGGCGAATCTCATCCACCCCCGGAGCCTTGCCACCGCGGAGCTTTTTAACCACCTCGGCGACCTCAGCACCAGAGATCGGAGAACCCGACCCAAAGTCCCCAGGCTCTGCTTCCTCAGTGGAAGACGTGCCAGTAGGATTGAGGAGGTCTTCGAAGTATTCCGCCCACCGACTCACAACATCCCGAGTTGAGGTCAGCAGCACGCCACCTCCACCATAAATGGTGTTGGTCTCGTACCTCTTTCCCCCCCTGAGACGCCGGATGGTGGACCAGAATCGCCTCGAAGCCGTACGGAAGTCATTCTCCATGGCCTCTCCGAACTCCTCCCACGCCCGAGTTTTTGCCTCAGCAACCACCCGAGCCGCATGCCGCTTGGACTGCCGGTACCTATCAGCTGCTTCCGGGGTCCCACAAGCCAAAAAGGCCCAATAGGACTCCTTCTTCAGCCTGACAGCATCCCTCACTGCCGGTGTCCACCACCGGGTTCGAGGGTTGCCACCACGACAGGCACCAACAACCTTGCGGCCACAGCTCCGATAAGCTGCCTCGACAATAGAGGCGCGGAACACGGCCCACTCGGACTCCATGTCCCCCGCCTCCCTCGGAACGTGTTCAAAGCTCTCCCGGAGGTGGGAGTTAAAGCTCCGTCTTACGGGAGACTCTGCCAGACGTTCCCAGCAGACCCTCACGATACGTTTGGGTCTGCCAGGTCTGACCGGCATCCTCCCCCACCATCGGAGCCAACTCACCACCAGGTAGTGGTCAGTAGACAGCTCCGCCCCTCTCCTCACCCGAGTGTCCAAGACATGCGGCCGCAGATCAGATGAGACGACAACAAAGTCGATCATCGAACTGCGACCTAGGGTGTCCTGGTGCCAAGAGCACATATGGACACCCTTATGCTTAAACATGGTGTTCGTTATGGACAATCCATGACGAGCACAGAAGTCCAATAACAGAACACCACTCTGGTTCAGATCAGGGGGGCCGTTCCTCCCAACCACACCCCTCCAGGTCTCACTGTCATTGCCCACGTGAGCGTTGAAGTCCCCCAGTAGAACAAGGGAGTCCCCAGGAGGCGCACTCTCCAATACCCCCTCCAAGGACTCCAAAAAGGGTGGGTAGTCTGAGCTGCCGTTTGGTGCATAGGCACAAACAACAGTCAGAGCCCGTCCCCCCACACGTAGGCGAAGGGAGGCAGATGTTTCTTAACAAAACATAATTATCACATGATATTTAAAACAGTCAGCAGAAAAGCTGCACGTCATAAAACACTTCACTCTTTGAGGCAGTTTAAAGTCTCAAAACTGTGAACAACACAAAACCATCAGCATGTGCAGAGCTACTCACATCGGTTGTGTGTCTGAAGACGATGCCTTGGCTGTCATAGTAGCTGATGGTTTTGGTTGCCATGGTGACCGTGACAAGAGACCAATGGATTTCTAAGTGGATGGGAATTAACAACAACCATTTGGAGAACAAGTCAACCTGAAATAAATGCAAATTACCATAGACTCATTAGATACAGAGTAAAATATATTATTGCAGGTGTCCAGTACAAAAGATAAAAAATGCATAAACAATGATTACGTTACTAATTTACTTTATGGAAAATTATGGAACAACAGGTGGAGCAGCATTTGACCCAAAACAATACTTTGACTTTTTTTTTTAATTTTTAGCAAAGTCAACTCAGTTTGTTTGAAATAATTCAGTTTCACTGTTAGCAACCTACAAACTCCATTCAGACTCTGCTGACCAACAGGAACAACCAGACCAAATGTGAATCTGATTTCCTGCAGCAAACCTTTTCCTGGGTCATATGAGGCTCAACCATCAGTGCTTGTGCCTAAACATGGCTCTTACTTTTTTAGTCCATCTCTTCACACCATCATAACCTTTGGCGACCAGCTGCTTGTAGAAAAAGCTGTTGAAAAAATGAACCTAAAAGACAGAATTAAAACTTGTTACACATCAAAAGGTCTTGTGGAAGCAGTGACACTAATTTAACTTTATGGTACATATACATGTACTGTATATTTGAAATAAATCAAGTAAATTCGCTCCGACTTACCTTGTGCTCTGTTGCCTCCATAATGATTTCCCCATACATGTTAATAATCTGAAGTTACAAAAGTAAAATGGCAATAAGCAAAGATATCGTTCAAAATCTGTACTGCTTTTACTCTGATTTATGCAATATATTGTAAAGTGGAAAAATCCATAAATACGTCGCTTCGCCAAATATGTCGCATCTATTATGCGTCACCGCTGACAACCTGGAAATGTGGGCCCGTGAGCTGTGTGAAGCTGACACCCCACCCACGTCAAAAATTAAAGCAATTAGTCTGAATGGTTAGTGCTCCGTTAGTGCTGGTTTGTGCAGTTAAAATTTTCGTTTGTGCTGCTTTGGTTTCGGAGATATTAAATATTATTTTTTAGGTCATCTAAAGGTCACCATCCCCCCATATACCTCCGAAACGCACCGGAGTGGTCTAGTTTGTTAGTGCTTCGTTAGTGCTGGTTTGTGCCGTTGAAACTAGCGTCTGTGCTGCTTTAGTTTATGAGATATTACTAATTAAATATTTGACCAATGACGTCACCATCTCCCCATACACCTCCAAAACGCACCGGAGTGGGCTAGTTTTTCGGATCCGCCTCTCGGGTTGCAGTGCGCGCTCCCGACACAGGGTTGCAGTGCACGCTCCCGACACAGGGGGAACAGATGACCTAAAAAATAATATTTAATATCTCCGAAACCAAAGCAGCACGAACGAAAATTTTAACGGCACAAACCAGCACTAACGGAGCACTAACCATTCAGACTAATTGCTTTAATTTTTGACGTGGGTGGGGTGTCAGCTTCACACAGCTGGGCCCGTGTTGTGCCAAAAATGTATTGGCTGCCAAATGGCGGCTGCAGGAGCGTGCACGGGAGGACTTTAAGTCAGAGAGAGTCAGAGAGAATTTATTGTCATTTGCACCGCATGTAGTACATGTGTTGAAAACGAGATTATGTACACAGGGTCCCAGTTACATCCAACAACAAATGCAAGAGAAAAACAATAATAACATCTAGGATTAACTAAGAGAGACATCAGCTAGTAATACACTAAGCCCTAATGTAGTAGAAAAACATCATTATAAACAGCAGCACGAACATGAGTCATTATGAGCAGATGGTCACAGATGAACGCAGCAACAAGAAACAGATCAGTATCAACATGATGTGACATTTTGCAGTGTTTATTCTTATTATTTATTTATTCATGAGTCTGACAGCCTCAGGGTAGAAGCTGTTCCTCAGTCTAGTGGTTCTACATTTGATGCTCCTCAACCTCCGTCCCGAGGGGAGTGGTGCAAAGAGTGAGTGTGCTGGGTGAGTGAGGTCTTTCATGATGCAGGTGGCTCTTTTTCTGCATCTGGAGGTGTAAATGTCTGTGATGGTGGGGAGACTGACTCCCACAGACTTCTGTGCAGCCTTCACCACTCTCTGTAGAGCTTTCCTCTCTGCAACTGTGCAGCCTCCATGCCACACGTTGATGCTGGAGCACAGGACGCTCTCCACTGCACACCTGTAGAACGAGGTGAGGACTGAGCTTCTCAGACCAGCTCGTCTCAGCCGTCTGAGGAAGTAGAGTCTTTGATGTCCTTTCTTGATCAGGCTGGTGGTGTTATTGCTCCAGCTGAGGTTATCATTCAAGTGTACACCCAGGTACTTGTAGCTGGAGACCACCTCCACCGCAGATCCACCTATATACAGTGGGGTGTGGGTGTGTTTGTTCCTTCTGAAGTCCACA
>JBBPBX010003955.1:50133-69531 GCA_038048925.1 Garcialebias charrua
GGGACGTGCAGAGGGGGGGGCTATGGGGGCTTGAGCACCTGCCCCTTTTGCTCCTTGCCCCCAAGTGCCCTTTTGGTCAAAAAAAAAAAAATATATTATTTTTTTTTTTTTTTTTTTAATTTCCTATTCCTAAGCCCTCCTCTGACACATAATAACGTACTAAAATTATTTATTTTATTTTATTATTATTATTTTTGTATTTTTGCAAGAAAAACAACATAATAAGCCCTCCGGTCATGTACCAACACTACATTCCCCACAATGCAACAGTAGTAGTAGGGGTGGGGCCAAACTGATCTGGAGTCGTGTCTCATGAACCCAGAGTAATAAGACCTGCCTCACATTCACATTAGGGTCAGTGGGGGAGCTGCCCCCCTTGGGGGCATTACCGTTGGGGGGGCATGGCCCCACGTTTTCGAGACATGACCAACAGAAAACTGCTGCTGCACAGTTGTTTTAAGAAGGGGCAGATATGATAAGATTTTTTTCTTCTTCTGCTACCTTTCATTTTATATCTTGTTTTTTTCTTTCATGTGTTTGTAAATTGTCTTTGTGTTTTAAATCTGAAATGAATAAATAATATAAAATGAATAAAAATAAATAAATAAGAAGAGAACAAAAATAGCAAAAATGCTTAAAAGTTGGAAGTTTGTTTTTAAACAGTTCACCATGATGGAAAAGAAGATTTTGGATCTTAGATTCAGTTTGGGGGGGGGAGAAAGGCAAGAGACCGAAATAAATAAGAGACATTGGCCTCCACTCAACACAGAGAAGATGAGACAATGAGGAAAAAAGAGAAACTGACAAGAAAAAAAGAAGAGGAAAGATTGAAGAAAATGTATATAGGTACTTACAAATACACTAGACACAAATAGAGATATACAGTAGGTCTAAATTTTGGTGGTCAGTTAGTCTCAGTAGGCTTTTCTCATGGTGACATGCATTAACAACTCAATTTTTGCTTTTGTTTAGTTTTCTTCTGCAGTTCCACATTAAAGTTTGATGCAGCTCTGCTTTTCTGAATGGACCATCTTCATCTCCACTGCAAGTGTAGCAGGCAGCTTTTTCTTTTATAGATTACAGTACACTAAAAAGTTGCATTGTGCCCTTGTTTATATTTTTAATAGTGTAATTCTGTAAAGACAATATATCTGGTGGTGTAGCTCTGATTTACATATCTTGCTAAATCGCAGGTTTGAATATTGCAATGCTTTCCTATAACAAAGTAGACCTGCAGAAAGAAATTACTAATAAAATATTTTACATATGGATAGTTGTATGTTCTATGTAGAGGTATTCCTAAGCTTTGATAGTATATCTCACAATTTTGTAATTTATCATTGTTTATTTAACTCTGAAAGCTATGTGACTTTGTTAATATTCTGTCCTAAAATGCGGTTAGATGTGCCCCCCTTTTTTTTTTTGAGCACCTGCCCCTTTAGTGGGCTCTGCACGCCCCTGATCCAAAGGTATACCACCCTCCCTCCACCGCAGCCCTCCCCCTCGCCTGTAACCTCTCACCCCTCACCCTAACAGCAGCACAATACGTCTGTTGAGGGACTGTTGTGGGCACGGTTGCTTTCTGCTCACATCAGCATCCTTTCTGTCCTTCAAATTGCCTGTGGAAGCAAAGGGTGCCATGAGTGGGTGGCTAGCTGGCCCTGTTTGTCTGTTTTCCATGGCCGCAGCATTTCCATGTCCGACTGGCAACAGAAATGCTTACCGGTACTTGAGTTGTTAAGTTTTATAATTAGGTGCCTCAGGGCATGCTCAGAGTTTAGTAGAGGGTTTATTTAAGATGTAAGACAATACAAAGAGTCCATGCAAAGAATAATGGAGTTTCAGTAAATTTTGAAATAAAACCAAGAACATGCAGTTAAAATATTGCTCATTTTCTTCAAGGTTTTGATTTGATTTGATGTTTATTCATTCATTTTAAAAGAACAATACAAGACAATTTCATCAGATACAAGAATACAAGTAGGATAAAATGAAAGGAGCAGAAAGAAGATGAAATCTTATTATATCTGCCCCTTATTTCACAGTTTGTTCAACCAATGATAACCTTCAAACTACATCACAAAATGAATAATTCTACTTACTTTTACTAACTGTAATACACAAACTACATCACAAAATGAATAATTCTACTTAATTTTTCTAACTGTAATACACAAACTACATCACAAAATGAATAATTCTACTTAATTTATCTAACTGTAATACACAAACTACATCACAAAATGAATAATTCTACTTAATTTTTCTAACTGTAATACACAAACTACATCATTCTAACTGTAATACACAAACTACATCACAAAATGAATAACTCTACTTAATTTTTCTAACTGTAATACACAAACACACTAAGCTACATCATAAGTACAACAAAAGTGTAATACACAAACACACTAAGTTACATCATACAGTATATAGTTTTTGAGCAAGTCCTTTTTGACCTTAGGTAAGTAACGTTAGAACAATGGTTCTCTCTGGCCGCCAGTAACAATAGGCTCTAGTTCACAAAATGTTTTTGGGGTGTAAGGTCTAGAGTGTGAATAACTGGAATATGTTATTTCACTTTTTTAGCTTCAAATTTATTTCATTAAAAAAAAGGTGAGAGTCAATAACCTCAAATAAAATATAAAGATAAAAGCCTCTTGATCAGCTGATGCAGCTGTGGTGGTTTGTTTGGAAGTTCAATATTGTCTCTATTTTTTTTTTTCAGTACTTGTGTTTCCATGTTTTACAAGCACCATAGGAACTGGTCAAAACGAAACAAAAAAATGCTTCTGGTCTTGTTTTTCATGGAGTCACCATCTACCAACTCTTCCACTTTCGCTTCTGAAGTCATTGGTGCATTGATGCATGGAGATATGGATATGTTCTTAGATGTATAGATTTTAGCAAGTTGTCAGCTCAAAGTTGTCAGCTCATGTTCGTGCTGCTGTTTTTCGGCGTATTGTTTTTGTACTACTAGTGTTTAGCGTATTCTTAGTTTAGCGTATTTCTTAAGTTTAGCGTATTTCTTAGTTCATATCTTAGATCTTATTATTGTTTTTCTTTACAACTTATATTTTTTGTTGGATGTAACTGGGGCCCTGTGTAAACAATTTTGTTCCACCGCTTTTACCACATATGATGTGAATGACAAATAAAGAATCCTTGACTTTGACTTTGAAAAACGTTTTAGCACAGAGTATCAATTTGAGTCTGCTGCCAAGTACCGGTACAGCCCCAAATGTTGACCAGTAGTATTTACACATCAATTATACAGTATTCACATGTCCAAGTGTTTCTCCTGTTTGCTTGAAATTATTCTAATTTGAAGTTAAAACACACGTTTTTAAATGAAGGATAGAGGTAGTATTGTACAGGCTGTGACTACTTATACTACTATGCAAAAACTACTATGGAAAAACTCAGGACAGTATTACACTTTTAATATTTCATTTTATGCTTATGTTTATTAAATGTTTTAGTGTTTTTAGTGTTTTAGTGTTTAAATGGTTACTGTTGCACCGAGGGACTGAGAGAAATGCAATTTCAATCCTGTGTATTTCCTGTACATATTGCAGTTTTGACAATAAAGTTGACTTTGACTTGACTTTGCTGGAGACTAGCTGGTGATTCAAAACTACAAGAAAATAGGCAACACTTCTGTTGTCTCACTGAAGTTCAAGTAATAATGACCAAGCAACCAGTAAGTTGTTGTGAGCAGTCCATTTTTGAAAATCACAAAATATTACAGCGGGGTGGCGCAGAGGTTAGAGAAGGCGAGCCTGTGATCAGAAGGTCATCGATTTGAGCCCCCAGACTGTTACAGTATAATCAAAATGTGGTTGGGTGGGAATGGTGACGCACCCACACCTGCCTTCCCCCACATTTGCCCCACTCTGGGTGCTTGAGCAAGGCCCTCAACCCATCTGCTCCCCGGGTTGCCCTAAATGGCAGCTCTCAGCCCACACAGAGGGCTGTGGTAGCTTAGTACTCACCTCGGCCTGCTTTGTACCCACATTGGCAGCCACCTCAATATATATATATTTTTTTTTATTTACTGAAAAAACACTTGAAATGAAGACAATCAGGTTAAGTTTTTAATGATTATTATTAGGCTATTTATTGTTGCCATGATTTTTAATTCTGGACATCTAGGGTTGTAATCTTGGATGTTTCCGTCGAGGAGAGAGCTTCGGCACTCTAGATTACTGGAAAATAAATTGAAAAGGGTGTGAGAGGATTTTTCACTTTGTTTAACATGCTCTAAATTCATGAAACAACAACTCACACAACCAAACTGAGATTCCCTGTAAATGTTTTGAGACGGTTTGGAGACTCCCCCACAAATGACATTCACCAATTATTCCCCAAAAGCTCAGTGAGAAAACAGCTTAAAGACATATGTTTGATTTTGAGTTAGAAAGCCATTCAGCACACTTAAAATCTTATTGGTTCTACATAAAAACAACATTTTTTTTTCATTCAACCTTTATTTATACAGATTAATTTTATTGAGCCACAAGGACTCGTTTACAATAGACCTGTATTTCTCACACAGAGAGCAGCTAGCAATAGCCACTAATCATGTTTACCTTATTAAAATACACTTAATTGCACTGATAAATATGAAGCATATTCAGTGGTGGCTGATCAATAACCCTGGGTTTTATCAGTATCAAAAACCATCATATAAGCAATACATGTACAGTACATGTTTTCTCATCATTACTATAGTACAGTATAAGTTCATAATATAAATAGAGTCAAGCTCATTATTTGAGTACTCTTAAATATTCCTAATACTAACAATACTAATATTGCATCTTAGTACACAATATAGCTATATCATTTCACCATTTCAATGTACCTGCAATTTAAATGATTCATTGTTAACACTGGTTGCTATTTACTGATTGCAAGAGGCTTGTTTTTCATTATCTAGATCAATACAAATGTAGTTGTTCAGAAATAGTATAACAATACCATCTGTGAAATTTAGTTTAGAAAAGTATTAATGTTTGATAATAATTTTTTTCTATAAGCTCATTCAAATAAATGTAGCAATAACACTGATTTATCACAGAACACAATACAGTACAATAACCTGGAGGCAAGCACTAGCATGCTAGCTCCAGAAACAAACAAACAAACTCACCAGTTCCCACTTTTAGAATTAGAGTCAGCTGAAGTTTTTTTTTACAAACAGAGACATCTACAAGTTGAGAGGCATATCAATCAGAAATGACAACATTGGCATTAGATAAAAGGCTTTCAATGCAAGCGGCGGCCGCCACTAGAGGGCGCTAGGGGCGCCACCCCTCCTTGGAACTGCAGCTCTTCACCATTTGAAGATTTAATTTTTTTTAAATAAAAATAAAATAATAAAATAAAAATATTTCGAAATGTAGGCATATTTGTTTTTAGTTGTGTAGGATAAATATTTTATGAGTAATGATGAGTTGTTTGTTTCAAAAAACGTTTTCTAATTGTGACGTACTTCCGGTTCCCTGCTGGGCGCCGCTGGCAGCTTTTCCATTGAATCTAATTATAAGTTTGCGCTAGCGCATGCGCAGTTTATGTCCCATCTGTCCAAAATTATTGGATTCTTCAGGGCGCAGTTTTCGCCGCTCTGATGCCTGGACTCGTCTCGTGATCGTTGCGGCTCGCCGGGGTGTTTCCGGTTCGAGCCGAGGAGGGAGGGGGAGTGGGGGACTCTCTGTTTACACAGTCAGAGCTGATCACACGCAACTAGCGACGTTGAAAACAGCAGTAATTATTAATGGTGCCTTCTACACAGGTAAGCAAGTGTAATAATTAGTGAGTTTAAGAGAATAATGTTTAACCCTCCTGTTATGTTACGGGTCAAATTGACCCGTTTTAAAGTTTACATTTTTTTTAAAAATAGTTAAAAATATTTTTTCTGCATGAAACTTTTTCTATTTGTCTTAATAGTTCCAATCAACATATAAATTGAAAATGATTCACTTTACACATTTGTACCACTCTCTGCGTCTACTTGTTACATCGATACTGTTCGGGTCAATTTGACCCGGCAGTCAAAATGAATGGTAAAAAGGGGAAAAACATTTCCAATTCTATTTGTTTCCTTGAAACTATGAGACATATTTCACTACACACACACACACACACACGCGCACACACACACACACACACACGCACGCACGCACACACACACGCACGCCACACACACACACACACACACACACGCACACACACACACACACACACACACACCACACACACACACACACACACACACACACACACACACGCACACACACACACACACACACACACACACACACACATACACACACACATGCACACATGCATGCACATAAACCCACTTTCTCACTATTCTCTTTACTTCACAAGGAAACTGTGAGAAAGCAGGTGTTTATACAACTTTTGACGGGAACCTTTTCTGTTCCCGTGGGAAAACTCCACCCACACAAATCTTCATGACTCATTTGTCTTGATTTTAATGAGCGGGTCAATTTGACCCAGAACAGTAAATGTGTTTCAAGTTCAATTATAAAGATCACCCTTTGAAAAAAATAAAATAAAATGTAACATAATTTTTTTTACAAAAATCAATTTCAAGGATAATTATTGTTTTTTTGTGTGTAGGTTTTTTCAGCAAACATAAAAAATGTAAATCACATTGTTTATGTCCAAATGAGTTAGTCGTCATTATCCTTTATTTATGAGAAATAAAAAAAACATCATTGCACAAATATTGACTGACATGGTTAGTATTGGAGTTAATAATCAGATACAAAAAGGTTTTGGAGGATTTTTTGGGTTTCTGACACTATTACATGATTAAACACTCCCCGGGTCAAATTGACCCACGAACATTATTGCTGTACCTCAGAAACGAACATAACAGGAGGGTTAAGGGAAGAAAGGGGAAAATATTTGCTAATAAATTTTCATATTTTGAAAGATATAAAACTAGCAACAAAAAAGTAAGCTGAAATTAGCACAAAATATGTAAAAAGAACAATAAAGTGGTCATAGTGTTATGATTTCAAAGGTTTACCCAGTTGGTAATGAGACCCAGAACGACACGAAGAGGTGCAAAAGTAACAGTGTTTATTATTTACAGTGCAAGTCTATATACATATGTACAGGGATCTTCTGGATTTCCTGGAAGATGAAACAAACTGTCAAAAAGGCTTGACCAGAAGGCTCTTTCAAGATGATTGATCTTTTTTGTTATTTTCCTCACAGGTGAAGTAGTAGGATAAACGTCACAGAGAAATCCTTAGTTCCTTGAGATGAATCCCAGAGGGCGAAATGAGGCAGGCAAGTGGTTGGAGGGCAAGACACGATGAGCAGAGAACTGAACCCAGGACCAAGATGGAAACGAGGACTGGAAACACAACAAAAAACAAGGTAAGTGTCTCTCAAAGTACTGTACTCACAAACTGGCTAGAAGCATAAATACCATGAGTAGGCATCAATGCTCCAGCGAAGAGTAGGACTTGACTGCAGCCTTAAGTATAGGTGGAGCTCATCAGGTGGATCACAGTAAAATAGATCATTTTTCTTCCCCATAAATCAGTTATTTAAAATCTAATCTGGAATCATTCCTCCTTGTTAGACTTCAGTTGACCTGTTTAAGTTGGGCCCAAATTTGTTATTATCTTTTGATTTATTTTTCATTGAAATTTTATTCTTTGTTAGTTTATTTTTGGAACTATTAAATTGAATTATTTGGTGGATTTTTGAACACCTTTGTCCTTATTTAAGTCTGGACCCTCACAATTCTATTTATATTATGAACTTGTATTACTAAAATAATTATAACAGAATATGATAGAAGTTGTCCAAAAATTGAAAAGTGGAAGCAGAACACTCCCATTCTCTTTTCACACTGATGCCTCAAACAAGGTGAAGATGAACCATGTTTTATTAATGATAGTTTTATACAAATGGATACACCTGATATATACAAATAAAAACATGAACAAACTTACTTTACAGTAAACAAACATAATTATGCATACTTCTACACATGCTTAAAAAAATTTTATGGCGCCCCCCCATAAAAAACAATCACCAGCTGCCACTGCTGCAGCAGCTAATCTAGCCTCTCTCACACATAGCCTGGTTGTGAGTGTCCACGATCTGTTCCAGACAGGAAGCACAATCCGTACTGTGCATTCAACTCAGGGCGCAGGAGAGTTGCGCCCAGAATGGTCCTATATCTTGTAACGAAGAGGAGTTAACTGTGCATGTACAACTTTTAACAAGAGTCCATGGGCAAATATTTTTGTGCCCCAGGGCAGAAATATGTCATCACCAATCAGACAATGTTTTGAAAGCAACAACTTTATTCATCATTAACTATAAAATATTTATCTTACACAACAAAAAAATATAGGTATACATATTGTTTGAAATATTTTTATTTTATCAATTCATTTTTATTTAATGTTTTGTGTTTTATTCAAGGTAAAAAGGTATGAGTGGTAAGTGATGGGGTGGTGCCCTATAACACCCTCTACTGGTCAGCCACCATGAGCATATAAAAAGATGGTAGGCCTATTTCATGAAAACTAAAAAATAGGCAGGTTCTTCAAACACTGCACTATACCACAATTAGATGGCAGTTAAAGTCAATTAGAAGATTTTTTGATAGACGTCAAACAGGTTAAGATATTTTATGATACCAAATATAATTTTCTCAATAACGAAACCATAAAGAAAAGTATGCATTGTAAATGTGTGTTGGCAATAAATGAGTGACCTAAATAAAAGAGTAAGAACAAAATAAAAATATAATTAGCTTAGTGTGACTTTTACAGTTATGCAGATGAGGTTCCAAATTGTGTTGTACAATCTGGACTTTGAGGTAAATGGCATTCTTACCAAATGAAGAATTATTTTGAATGGTTTTAAGTTCCCATGAATCAGAACTGATTAGCCTTAAGCCCGAGATACACTGAAGCAGACTCCGTATACGCGCGTATACGCGCGTATACGGAGCCGCTGCTACACTCGGCTTTCGTTCTCGCGTAGATTCTCGTGTTTTCGCTCCAAATTCTAACGTCATTTCCTCCGTACCGTCACTTCCGATCGTCACTTCCGCTAGTTTTTCGCTCCAAACGCTCGCGTTCTCCTTGTTGTAATATGAGCAGCTGAGCACGGAGTGCTTTTCCTGCAGCCCACAGCCCACCACAGCCCACCAGGGAATATATAAAACATCGCGCACCCAGGTAGGACCTGAATTCATTCATTTCATTCATCGAGTGAACGGAGGAAGAAGCGGTTACTTGACTTTAGGCAAAAAAACAAAAGAAAAGGCCCGATCAGCGATAAAAAAGAGGAATTTATTTCATTTGTGTAACATACAAAACAGTCCGGCGCCGGGGAAGTTTAGGTCAGACACCGCGCATCGCGTATGCGAATCGCGTATGCGTAGTAAAAAAATACTTTTGCGCGTACTTGCCCTGAGGGGCTACGCGGGGCTACGCTGCGTACGGGGCGTACGTACGCTGCGTATTGGCGTATCGTGAGGACGCTCGAGTGTATCTCGCCCTTAACATAAAGAAAAATACCTTAAAAAAACGTTCTCCTCGACAGGAGTTATTGGAATTACCACAATTGCAGAGGTTTTGAAGAGTGAAACGTACTACCTATGACATTCATTCTTGCAGTCTGAATTTCAAGAACTTATAGCAGTCATCACTTTAAAACAACCATGATTTCACCCAATAGTTCTGTCATGTTTCAGCATGCTGTTTATTAAAATCCTTTAGCCAGCCAGCAACCACACGGCACATTTTCTGCTACGGCGCCCAGAAAACTCTCTCACACAGCTCAACTGTCGCCTTCAATCTCTGTCTTTTTGCCTGTTTTTCAAGCTACAGCTCTCATTTTCCCTCCTGCTGTCCCAGCGGTGGTTTTCTACGAATGATATCATCACTCAGCGCTTGAGTGAGGTCTCAGTGACCCATGATGCACTTTAGCGTTATAGCTTCACCCAAGTTTGACTTTCTTTTCTTATTTTTAGAGAACATTCAGAGAACATTTAATGCAGGGGTGTTGAGACATGGACTAAAAGTTGTGTGTTTTTTTGTCACACGTATCAGCAAGTTGTCCGTCACTGATGGCAAAACAAAATAGCAGAGCACCGAATCTATTCAGGACAGGATTCTATGGTAACTGGCTGAAGGAGTGGCTCAGGACAGCAGTATTTTCTTTTCACAGTTAACTAGATGTCCGACTTGCACAAAAAGCCTTCAAGGCCAACTACACAGCGTCAGACAGGCACTTCCTGGAACAGGAATTCCTTCCGGCAATGGCAGCCTCTAGTCTGATTAAAGAACAGCAGGACAAGGAAGGGACACCTGACAGCAACAGTATCTAATCAGATGGGAAACTTGGACACCAACACACACGCAAGTTTACTCAGAGGGAAAGTTAGCATGTCCGTGCACGCTGACAGCACCAGCAGAAACGCAAAACAAGCATACAGCCTTTAATCATGATGTTACACTCCTCCTGTCAAATGTTTGTCAAACAATGGTGCAGTGTGTGTGTGTGTATGTGTGTGTGTTTCTGACTGGCCATTTGTCTGAGCTTGATTTTCCCAAAGCCTCAAAGGCTGCTGCTCCGGATACCACACGAACATAGCACTGCCTCTATTGTCTGCCTCCCAAGGAATTCCCTATACCTCTCTCAACGCTTGATTAGCTGCTTACCCATTTGCGTGATCCTTGCTTGACGGTCAGAGTTTCCCCTTGTTGAGAAAAATAACAAAAACACATGTTGTTGTAACGCAGCCCAAATTACTGAACCTTGGAACAACTTGTCCTCACATTTTCTCTCCCACACATAAACAGGACTATGCAGGAAAATCCACAATTTAAAGAACAAGTCAGATGTGGATAGGAATATTTAAATAAAGGAATAGATTAGGTCTTTTGAAGAGGAGTTATGTGGAAATGATACAAACAACTAATATCTTGCCTGTTGTATATAGCTTGTTTAGAACTAAACTCATTTTAGAGAATTAGAGTTTATTTCTGACTAGACTGACAAGCTGATAACTTGGTGAAGGAGGGTCAAGGTCAAAGATTGCAACCTCGATCTCTAAAATTTCAAAATGGTTCTTGCGAATGCTGTTTTTTAAACCCAAACAACATTGTCATGGTACTCCTGCTGAAAGTGCAACAGCTAGCTGCCATTGTTTAAGTGTTCACTGTAAAAAGCTGTACAATGTGAAACCAGCTGTTACAGCTGAACTTGTTTTAAAACAGCAGCAATCCGCTTTGGTCTTGGTTTCGCTCAGCGTGCATTCACACCTGCCCTGTTTAATCCACTTTAATCTGACTCTAGTCCGTTTGCTTAGAAAGTCCAGTTTGTTTGGGGAGGTGTGAATGCGCAATCGAACTCTGATGCGGCCCAAAAAAGCGAACTCTAGTCCGCCTAAAAACATAGGTCTTGTTTGGTTGAAGTGAACTCTGGTGAAGTTCGAATGCAGTGTGAATGCAAGTGGACCAGAACCCCTCCAAAAGCAGGAAGTGGACTACAACACAGGGCAAACACACATTTCTCTTACCTCATACGGAGCCGTCTCAGCACCTTATGTGAAAAATAACATTCTCCATGATCTTCTGCCTCATCTTCTGCTCATGCTGAGACCATTGCCTCCTTTCAGGAGGATCAACCCTCACAAAGCAACCGGCCCAGACAACATACCCGGGAAAGTGCTGAAAGAATGTGCCGATCAGCTCTGCGATGTGCTGGCAGACATCTTGAACACCTCACTTGCCCTGGAGACAGTTCCCACCTGCCTGAACACCGCTACCATCATCGCAGTCCGAAAAAGCTCTACAGTGACTGGTATGAATGACCATCGGCCAGTAGCCCTCACCCCGATAGTCGCTAAATGCTTCGAAAAACTGGTCATGACCCAGATCAAAACATCCATCAACATCAACGAGGACCCTCATCAGTATGCATACTGTGAAAACCGATCAACAGAGGACGCCATCTCCTCTGTGGTCCACACTGCTCTCACCCACCTGGAACAGAAGGACTCATACGTCCGTATGCTCTTTGTGGACTTCACATCTGCCTTCAACACCATGATCCCCCAAACCCTGATGGACAAACTATTCACACTTGGACTAAGCCCCTCCATTTGTAACTGGGTACTAGACTTCTTAACAAACAGACCACAGTCAGTGAGGATCCACAACTTCTCCTCCTCCACCATAACCCTCAGCACTGGCTCTCCTCAAGGATGTGTGTTGAGCCCTCTCCTGTTCACTCTGCTCACATATGATTGTGCAGCTACCCATCCAGGCTGTCATATTGTAAAGTTTGCAGATGATACAGCTGTGGTGGGATGCATCACAAACAATGATGAGTCCAGCTACAGGCAGGAGGTGGAACACCTGGAGAGCTGGTGCAAGGACAATAACCTTCACATCAATGTGAAGAAGACAAAGGAGATGATTGTGGACTTCAGAAGGAACAAACACACCCACACCCCACTGAACATAAGAGGATCTGCAGTGGAAGTGGTCTCCAGCTACAAGTACTTGGGTGTACACATGAATGATAACCTCAGCTGGAGCAACAACACCACCAGCCTGATCAAGAAAGGTCATCAGAGACTCTACTTCCTCAGACGGCTGAGACGAGCTGGTCTGAGTAGCCCAGTCCTCACCTCCTTCTACAGGTGTGCAGTGGAGAGCATCCTGTGCTCCAGCATCAACGTGTGGCATGGAGGCTGCACAGCTGCAGAAAGAAAAGCTTTACAGAGAGTGGTGAAGGCTGCACAGAAGTCTGTTGGAGTCAGTCTCCCCACCATCACAGACATTTACACCTCCAGATGCAGGAAGAGGGCCACCTGCATCATGAAAGACCCCACTCACCCAGCACACACACTTTTTGCCCCACTCCCCTCAGGAAGGAGGCTGAGGAGCATTAAGTGTAGAACCACTAGACTGAGGAACAGCTTCTACCCTGAGGCTGTTAGACTCATGAATAAATAACCAGAATAATCACTGCAAAATATCACATCATGTTGCTGCTGATCTGTTTCATGTTGCTGTTTTCATTTGTGCCAACTGCTCATACAGACATGTTTGTGCTGCTGTTTGGAGTAATGTTTTTCTATTACATTAGTGCTTAGTGTATTTTTAGTTGATGTTTTTCTTAGTTCATATCTTAGATGTTATTACTGTTCTTCTCTTACATTTTATTGTTGGATGTAACTGGGACCCTGTGTACATAATTTCGTTTCATCACATGTACCACATGTGGTGCAAATGACAATAAAAATTCTCTGACTGACTGATTGTAGAAAAATGACAAAACAGAAATCCTAAAAAACGCAACAATTTGATGCCACTCATTTTTGTTTTTACTTCCGGAAGAAGTGTCTACTTCAAGGGTTTTTGTGTCGTTTTCTACTGTAGTTCTTGGTACAGCGCCACCACAGGCAAGGTGGGGAACAGGTTGGCTCGACTGACTCAGCGCAGTGTGAATGTGAACCACAACTTAAATGTAAACAAATGTTATGAATATTGGGCCCCAATCGAACCGAGTCTACCGGACTATCAGGTGTGAAAACAGCTTCAGACCAGCCAATATCTCATCAATCTGGTCGGAATTAATTAAATTTTCTCCAAGCTGAAGCCATTCAAAGTGCTATACACATTTTTTTCATAATCTTTCCACAGCTAGCAGTTTGTGTCTCTGTAAAACTACTGGATTAAAGCAATGGAAAAGCTGAACTTTGGATCAAACGTCTACTTAATTCTTCATATTTTCAATGTTCCTTCATTCCATTGACGTTTATATTCGTCTTCTGTAATTGCAATTTACACCGTCTCCTTTCAACCCACCCATGTTCCATTCTGCCAGCCATCTGGTGCCATTTCAGAGTGAAGTTCAACGTTAACAACCCACAGCTGGGCCAACCGTCTCACATGCGCACACATTCATTTATTCTAAAGTTAGTAGAAATAGCCAACAGCAAGTGATTCCCAAACCTATCTCTCAAGTGTTTAGCTCAGGAGACAGGATGGCCTTAGGGTTGAGGTGGTGCAGGTTGGTGTTGTTGCACCATTACTTAGGGCTTGTCGAGCACTGATCGTTGGCAGATGCTGTTTGTCTAAAATGGCAGGAGGTCATACTAGGGTAAACCAGTGGCGACAGGATCATTGCTGATCTGCAGAATGTAGAGCCAACATCACCGTGGCCAAAACCAGCATGAATGGAGAACATAGAGCAGGTTTCTTCAGTTGCGAGCTGAGATCCGAGTCCTGTTTTTTTCTCCTGTCAGGACCCAAGGACTGGACACTGTCAGACTAATGAGGCTCATAGAAAGAAAGCACATCTGGCTTGATTGAGTTCTAGTTGTGAACTCCCACACCTCTTTGGGTTGTTTCCACAGATCCAAATCTGACATGTCACAAGGCCAGAGGATTAATTGGTAATCTTACAAGGTATCATTATCTGGGACAATTCTAAATTATTGCACTTTTCACCTTGCCAGCACATGTGGCCTGTCAGCTATCCTGCTGAAAAGTTTCAGAGCACTTTCTTCCTCCTCGAACTTCATCTTTCTTCTTACCCTCCCATTTTTTTTCCTTTCTTTCTTTAGAACTCTGTCTCCCATCTTTTGCTTCCTGCAGCTAATTTTCAGAATGATTTCATGGCCGCAGAATGTCCTAATTACGGTGAGCTGGTCTACTTTGCTGCAGGGCCATGTTTTAGGCCTGGTAATTGTGTGTGCGTGCATGCGTGTGTGTGTGTGTGTGTGTGTGTGTGTGTGTGTGTGTCCTTGTTTATGCTACGTTGTAAGGCCCAGTTTTCTGAGTTTTACCAAATTGTGAGGCCCAACTGGTTCTTATGGGGCCCAAAGCCCGGGCCCCATAAGAAGAAGTCCCGTTGGTGGGTTAGGGGTTAGGTTTAGGACTAAGGTGTGAATTGAGGATGTGTTAAGGTTAGGTTTAGGTATGCATTGGTAATGGTTAGGTTTAGGGTAAAGGTCAGGGTTAGGCTATAGAAATGAATGAAAAATGAATGGAAGTCAATGCAATGGCCCCACAAAGATAGTAAAACAAACCTGCGTGTGTGTGTGTGTGTGTGTGTGCTCAAAGGAGGGAAACTAGGTTTTGGGGTGGGTCACAGAGTTTTAAGGCAGGGGTACCTGTCATTTTGATGGACGTCTGAGGGACCTGGCTGCCCTTGCGCCCCTGACCTCCTTCTGCAGCACTCCACCACGCCAACATCTCACTCTGTCAGACTGTTAAACCCAGGTGGCGGGACAAGATGTGTGTGTGCATTTGTGCCAAAGAGACATAGAACAGGGGGTTCCTTCATTGAGAGACCCCCAAAAAGGATGGAATAAAATACTTGAACCCTGTTTTTAATGTCACAGTCATAAAAAGAAACACCACGCTCTTTTTGCATATTAAAGTTTCCACACTTGATCAAATAAGAACTCTGACTATTATCTGCTGTTTGTAATTATGTTATTTAGAAGCAAGACTAAGTAATCAGTTCACTTGTACCAATCAGTCAGTTTGAAGGCAACGACTTTTGTCTTCTGGCTTATACAAAACAACATACGTGTGTTTGCACGTGTTTGTTCGTCTGTGTGTCCTCCGTGTTACACGCCATTATTTACAGACGCTCTTTCTAATTTCACACTTCACACGCTTTCTGTCATCGGCTGGGAACAGAAGAATTGAAAAGAAAGGAAAGAAACAGGCGGCGGCAGCTGATGAGAGTGAAATTGAAAAATGAAAAAGAAGTCAGTTTGCGGGGTGCGAAGGAGAGAGCGCTGTCAATGGCTAAGCCCTCAAATGTGTGATGGAAACCAATCGCCGTGGAAACAGCACGAATCAGCAGACCGCGCCGTGGCACTCGCAGTTGCACACATAGTTGCGTGCACGTCGACGCACACACCAACCTCGGTGTTGCCTTTCTTGAGATCTGCACTGTTAAATGAACATGATGGGTTTCCCCCAGCAGCTCCGAGCTTCCATTAAACACCCACAGCCAGTGTGACACTGAGACGCACACAAACATGAGACCATTGCGCGCCGCATGAGCCGCTCCACTGTACTCTGGCCTTCCATGGCTCTCCCTGCGTGCCATTCTCTGGCTTGCCTTTCTCAGTCTCAAATCTGCCTAAATTAGTCTCACTTTTTCACGTTTCTTCATCTCTCGTAGCCAACGATAGCCTGTCAAACTGTGGAGAGGGGGCCTAGCAGGCTAACGGTTTGAGTTCTGCGGTGAAGAGAGAAAAGGAGGGGTGCCATGTCTTTTTTCCTGACAGGACTGGGGCCGCCTTTACACTGTCCAAACGGGTCGAGCCGTCACTCCTGATTAGCCCTCGTGCTGCACAGGGCTAGGCAGTCCGTGGATCTCTGGAAGCTATTACTCAGCCTGTGAGTGAGTACCCTGTCTCCTCCTCTCAACCTTCCACCCCTCCACTGCTTTCCCTCCGACTTAATCACTCGCAGCTGAGGAGAAGGGAGGCAGCGGCAGGGAGAGCTAACGGGTGGAGTCGGGGGTCTTAATCAGCAACAAGTGCGACTGATTCCATAACTTCTCGGTCCCGTTTGTGGGCAGAACACACACACACTCGCTCACAACAGGCTCCATTTGCCTCCCCAGTGGTGAGCTGCCACGTTCTGAGGGAGGAATGTCTGCCTCACAGGAACAGGAAATGAAGAAGTAGACACATATACAGACGGCCTTGTATCGCAGGGGGTGCTAGCCTAAACACACACACACTCACACAGACACACACTCGCGCTCACAATGTCCACCCTCAGCTGGAGCTTGTTAAAACTGGGACTGCCGGGCCAGCTTGTCTTTGTCAGATCTCTGATGTCACATTCGAGCTGATGGCTGGGACATTTCCATATGTGTGTGTGTGTCTGTTTGTGTGTGTGTGTGTGTGCAAAGGCTTGCAGCAAGGACGAAGAACATTGAGCGATGGTGACACTCAGGCCCCAGGCCCCCATGTTTTCCCACTATCCCTCTCTTCCGCAAGCAGCTACCCAAGATGCCAGCTGGTGGGCCATGAGTCAAAGAAAGAAACCTAAGCCTGGACGAGGTGCGCATTAATCAGCCTCACAGTCATAAACAAACTCACAATTAATATGGATCAGCTCCAAAAGCCAAGTTAGGCTTTGTTAAAAACAGGAGAAAACTTTACAGAAGAATCTGCACTTTGCTTCCAATTTATTTTCCTTTAATAAAAGTGAAGGCGAGTTCAGAGAAGCTAAATTAAACTAACTCCTTTATCCTTTAAGTATTAGCACTTTGTTATTAAAGACTGAGACGGATGTGAGATATTTCAGTTTCTTTATGCTTCCAATCAGCACTTTAAATAAATGTTCCTTAATTATCACATGAGATGCATTCAAAACATCTTCCATCTCTGATTGTGTTTATCAAAAAAAATACTCCCACGATCATTTGTTAAGATTGTGTAAACCACTTTATTTTTTTTTTGTGCACAACTATTAAAATATATATATTTCAGCAAGTTTAGCAACCCAGATGCTTATGGTGGATCTATGGGTACATCAGAAACAATGACTTGTTGTTTTGTGGCAGATTTTGTTTTCTCACATTCACTGAATATTTGTAAACGGGTATTTTTCGCTTCCTTTGGATAAAAAAAAAAAGCGTTGAAATGAGAATGCAAAACTAAAACAACAAAGCAAATTAAAACTCTAAAACATGTCTGACCAGAAATGGACAATCATATAAAAAAGTAAGTTAAATTACTGTTTTTTGTTGTTGTTGTTGTTGTTGTCATTGTTGTTGTTGTTGTTTTTTGCTGTGTAAGTTGCACCTTTTTGCATAAATTTGCAAGTCCTGCAACCTGTACACCAAAGCAACTTATTTATGCATTTGGTGTTTATTTCCCCCAAAAAATGTATAACCCAATTTTTGGCTGAGATCTGACAATTTCATTCATTCTGACATGGAAAATGTTGAACACTACCATTTTCAGCCACTAGAACGCGCTAGACTACAGTAATATGACAAGCCAAGTGTCTCATTAATAGGTAAAAGTGGCTATTAATGAAACACTTGGCTTGCCATAACAAACCACCTTCGTCTCGCTACAGAACGCCTGGAGCCAACATCAAATCAGCTGCATTTCACTGGCCAGGCGAAATACAGCTGATCTAACCATTAAAGTGCATTTACAGTATTAAAGGTGAACTATGTAGTTTCTGCAGGCCGCTTGGACTTAGAAAAATTTCCAGCAGGTGAAAGCATTCTGCTCCCTCACCTCAGAGCCATATATGACTCTGAGGGGGAGCCACAGTCCGTTCTCTGTTGGACTTGAGTTCTGCTCCGCCCCCCTGCTGTGTGTCTGCTCGGAGCGCTTCAATATTCTGTGATTATATGTTAAAAAAACGTTTTAAAAATATAATAAAACCATAGAGCACTTGTCCAACAACACACAAAACAGCAGAAATCAGCAGAGCTTCACCAGCCACTTTGGACATGATATTAATTCGCTCGTGAGTCGTGACAAATCAATTTCCTCATTCCTGTGAGTGGAGGATGAAGCGATCACTTGACTTTTGGCAAAAAAACAAAATAAAAGTCCAGCTCTGGGATGAAGAAGGGATATTTAATACATTTGTGTCACATACAAAACAGTCCTGCATCGCTTTGCAATCCTTTGAATGAGAACGAGCCGCGGCGCTGAGGCTGGGACAGGCGGGGGCGTGGGTTGGGGCGTGACAAACAACTCTGTTTTTATTGGCTGGTCATTGTCCGGGTCACTCTGTGTTTTTAGTGTTTTTATAAATGCTGATAGAGAAGCAAGGGGACTATAGTTTTTTTCAGAGATTACTTTGTCTAACATCAGTTTGTCAGTAGATAGTGACAGAGTGAAGAAATATGTTAAAAATATATTGTTGAAAAGTTACAGACTACATTACAAAGTTACATAGTTTAGCTTTAATGAAAAGTTCAACTGAGACACACCTTTACTATAATTTCGAGCAAACAAATAATTGTTTTTAAGTTTTAATCTGGTTATATTCTTCCTCCTGTGCACGCTCCCATGGTCGCCATTTGGAAGCCAATCTATAATTGGTACGCCGGCCCACATTCCCGGGTTGTCAGGGGTGACGCATAATGGATGCAACTTACTATATATAGCAAAGCGACGTATTTATGTTTTTTTCCACTTTAACATATTTGGACTGATGCATATTTGGACTGATGCGACTTATTCAGTGGTATGGCGGAAAGTACGGTTAAAAAAACGATTCTTAACAAGGCAATGGACTCTCCCAAAACAATTACAACATTCATTACTTGACATTTTGACTATATTTTATTACAGGTAAT